>PVKU01007635.1:42176-84676 GCA_004027475.1 Anoura caudifer | reverse complement strand
CTTCCAACACTTGGCTATTGTAAATTGTGCTGCTATGAACATTGGGGTGCATAGGTTCTTTTGGATTGGTGTTTCAGGGTTCTTAGGATATAATCCTAGCAGTGGAATTGCTGGGTCAAAAGGTAGATCCATTTTTAGTTTTCTTAGAAAATTCCATACTGCTTTCCATAGTGGTTGTACCAGTCTGCAATCCCACCAAGAGTGCACTAGGGTCCCCTTTTCTCCACAAGGTTGTGGAGAAAACTCTCCAACACTTGTTGTTTGTTGCTTTGTTTATGATGGCCATTCTGACTGGTGTGAAGTGGTATCTCATTGTGGTTTTAATTTGCATCTCTCTGATAGTAATGGTGAGCATCTTTTCCTGTGTCTCTGGATCCTCTGTATGTCCTTCTTGGAGAAGTGTCTGTTCAAGTCCTTTGCCCATTTTTTAATTGGATTACTTGTCTTCTTAGAGTGGAGTTGTGTAAATTCTTTATATACTTTGTAGATTGAACCCTTGTCTGAGGTATCATTGGCAAATATGTTTTCCCATACACTTGGTTCTCCTTTAATTTTAAGTGTTTTCTTTAGCCATGCAGAAGCTTTTTATTTTGATGAGATCCCATTTGTTTATTCTTTCCTTTATGTCCCTTGCTTTGGGGACATATTAGTATAAATGTTGCTGCATGAAATAGCTGAGATTTTCCTGCCTATGTTCTCCTCTAGGACTTTAATGGTATCATGGCTTATTTTCAAATGTTTTATCCACCTTGAATTTATTTTTGTGTATGGTGTAAATTGGTGCTTGAGTTTCATTTTTTTGCATGTAGCTATCCACTTGTTGAAGGGGCTATTTTTACTCCATTTTATGTTGCTGCCCCCCTTGTCAAATATTAATTGACCATAGAGACTTGGGTTTATTTCTGAGCTCTCTTTTGTGTTCCATTGGTCCATGTTCCGGTTTTTATGCCAGTACCAGGCTGTTTTGATTACAGTGGCCTTGTAATACAGTTTGGTATCAGGTATTGTGATCCCTCCTACTTTGCTCTTCTTTCTCAAAATTGCAGCAGCTATTTGGGATCATTTATGGTTCCATACAAATTTTTGAAGTGTTTGTTCTATGTCTGTGAAATATGCCATTGGCACTTTAATAGGTATTGCATTGAATCTGTAAATTGCTTTGGGTGGTATGGACATTTTAATGATGTTGATTCTTCCCATCCATGAACATGGTATATGCTTCCATTTGTTTGTGTCTCCCCTGATTTTTATTTCTTCAGTGTTGTATAATTTTCTGCATACAAGTCTTTTACCTCCTTGGTTAGGTTTATTCCTAGGTATTTTATTTTTCATTTTGCTATATCAAATGGGATTTTTTTCTTGATTTCTGCTTCTGCTGTTTCATTGTTGGTATACAAAAATGCCTTTGATTTCTGGATATTGACTTTGTATCCAGCTGTTTGGCCAAATTCATTCATTAGGTTGAGCCGCTTTTTGGCTGAGTCTATAGGATTTTCTATGTACACTATCATGTCATCTGCAAACAAAGATAGTTTTGTTTCCTCGTTTCCAATTTGGATGCCTTTTATTTCCTTTTCTTGTCTAATCACTGTGCCTAAAACTTCCAATACTATATTGAGTAGAAATGGTGAAAGTGGACCTTGTCTTGTTCCTGATCTTAGCGGGAAAGATTTTAGTTTTTGCCCATTTAGTATAATGTTGGCTGTAGGTCTCTCATATGTGGCCTTTATTATGTTGAGGAATGCTCCCTCAATTCCCACTTTGCTGAATGTTTTTATTATAAATTGGTGCTGTACCTTATCAAATGCATTTTCCGCATCTATTGATTTGATCATGTGATTTTTGTCTTTGCTTTTGTTTATGTGATGTATTATATTTACTGATTTGCGAATATTGAACTATCCTTGCATCCCTGGGATGAATCCCACTTGGTCATAGTGTGTGATCTTTTTAATGTATTGTTGGATGCGGTTTGCCAATATTTTGTTGAGCATTTAGTATCTATGTTCATCAGTGATATCGGCCTGAAGTTTTCTTTCTTTGTTGTGTCTTTATCTGGTTTTGGGATTAGGATGATGCTGGCTTCATAAAAAGAGTTTGGGAGTCTTCCATCATTTTGGATTTTTTGAAATAGTCTGTGAAGGATAGGAATTAGCTCTTCCTTAAATGCTTTGTAGAATTCTCCTGTGAAATCATCTGGTCCAGGGCTTTTGTGTGTTGGGAGTTTTTTGATTGCTGCTTCAATTTCATCTGCTGTTATTGGTCTGTTCAGGCTTTCTGCTGCTTCTTCATTCAGTTTTGGGAGATTATATTTTTCTAGAAACTTGTCCATTTCACCTAGGTTTTCAAATTTCTTGGCATAAAGTTCTTCATAGTAATTTCTTACAGTCCTTTGTATTTCTGTGGTGTCAGTTGTAATCTCTCCTCTTTCATTTCCAATTGTGTTTACTTGGGTCCTCTCTCTTTTTTTTCTTGATGAGCCTTATTAAAGGCTTGTCAATTTTATTTATCTTTTCAAAGAACCTGCTTCTGGATTCATTGATCTTTAGAATTGTCTCTATGTTATTTAATTCTACTCTGATCCTGGTTATTTCCTTCCGTCTACTTGCTCTTGCTGTCTTTGTTGTTGATCCTCCAGCTTTTTAGGCATAGGGTTAGGTTGTTTGTTTGAAATGTTTCTACCTTCTTTAGGTAGGCCCGTATTGCTATGAACTTCTCTCTCAGGACTGTCTTTGCTGTGTCCCATAAGTTTTGGATTGTTGTGAGTTCATTTTTGTTTTTTTTTACAAAAACTTTTTGATTTATTCCCTAATTTCATTCTTGACCCATTCATTGTTTAACAGCATGTTATTCATTCTCCATGATTTTGAGTGTTTTGTGTTTTTCCCCTTGGGGTTGGTTTCTAGTTTCAGTCCCTTGTGGTCAGAGAAAATGCTTGGTATGATTTCAGTTTTCTTGAATTTGTTGAGGCTTGTTTTGTGTCCTATCATGTGGTCTATCTTTGAAAATATTCCATGTGCATATGAAAACAATGTTTATTTAGCTTCTTTGGGATGAAGGGCTCTATATAAATCAGTTAAGTTTATTTCATGTAGAGTGTTGTTCAATGCCACAATATCTTTGTTGATATTGTGCTTGGAAGATCTGTCCATTTTTGACAGTGGGGTGTTGAGATCCCCTACTATAATTGTGTTTCCCTCAATATCTTTCTTGAAGTCCTCTAAGATTTTCTTTATGTATTTGGTGCTCCCATGTTGGGTGCATATATATTTACAATGTTTATGTCTTCTTGGTGAATTCTTCCCTTGAGTAATGTGAAGTGACCTTTTGGGTCTCTCTTTATGGCACTTTTCTTGAAGTGTATTTTGTCTGATATGAGTATTGCTACCCTGGCTTTTTTTCCTGTCCATTTGCTTGGAAAATTTGTTTCTATCCCTTTACTTTGAGTTGGTGTAGGTCTTTTTTCCTGAGGTGGGTCTCTTGTGGGCAGCATATGTGTGGGTCATGCTTTCTTATCCATTCAGCTATTCTATGTCTTTTGATTGGTGCATTTAATCCATTTACATTTAAGGTTATTATTGATAGGTTATTCATTGCCATTTTGTACCTGTGTTCCCCTTCCTTCCTTCCTTCCTTCCTTCCTTCCTTTCCTTTCCTTTCCTTTCCTTTCCTTTCCTTTCCTTTCCTTTCCTTTCCTTTCCTTTCCTTTCCTTTCCTTTCCTTTCCTTTCCTTTCCTTTCCTTTCCTTTAAGCATTCCCTTTAGCATCTCTTGTAGAACCGGTTTGGTGCAGGTGTATTCTTTTAGACTCTTTTGTCTGGGGAGTTCCTCATTTGGCCTTCTATCTTGATTGAGAGCCTTGCTGGGTAAAGTAGTCTTGGTTGCAGGCCTTTGATTCTCATTACTTGGAATATTTCTTGCCATTCTCTTCTGGCTTGGAGTGTTTCCACTGAGAAGTCAGCTGCTAACCTTATCAGGGCTCCTTGTATGTTACTTTCTTTTTCTCCCTTGCTGCCTTTAAGATTCTCTCTTTGTCTTGGAATTTTGCCATTTTCATTATGATGTATCTTGAAGTGGGTCTCTTTGGGTTCCTCTTGATTTGGACTCTCTGTGTTCCTGGATTTGTGTGAGTTTTTCTCCAATCAAATTAGGGAAGTTTTCCATCATTACTTTTTCAAATAGGTTTTCTATCCCTTGCTCTTCTTCTTCTCCTTCTGGTATCCCTACTATATGGATATTATTATGTTTCATATTATCTTGCATCTATTAATCCCTCTTTCTTGCTCTTTCTGGGTGTTTTTTTCTACTTTGTCCTCCAACTTGCAGATGCAATCTTCTGCTTCATCAATCCTGCTTTTCATTCCTTCTACTGTGTTTTTCAGTTCAGAAATTGTATTCTTCATTTCCCCTTGGCCCTTGTTGATAGGTTCTATTTCCTTTTTCACATTGATATATTTGCTCTACCATGCTGATAGAGTTCATTGTAGTTTCACTGTAGTTTCTGGTAGCTCATTGTGATCTCAATGAGTTTCCTAATAACCTTTGCTTTGAACTCAGTATCTGGTAGTTGAGTTGCCTCTATTTCATTTAGCATTCTTTTGGAGGCTTCCTCCTTTCCTTTCATTTAGGGATTGTTTCTTTTGTCTTCCCATTGTTTGTGCAACTTTTCTTGTTAGCCTCAGCTTCTTAAATTCATCTGTTCTGGCTCTCTGGGTTTATGGTGGGAAGTTCTGTGGTAGAATACCTGTGAGATTCAGTGGTGCAGTCTCCTTTGTGTATCCTGGTGTTCACAGTTTCCATGTATTCTTTTTTGTGATCAGTTGGAGGGGTGAGGCACAATAGTTTAAGAGAGTATTCTATGGTATTTACAGTAGCAGCTGGTAGAGAAGAGATAGGAGATCCTTTGGCTATGTATAGTGTTAACTGTGTTCTACCGCCCAACAAGCCACTTTTTAGAAAGGATGGAAGGAAGATAAGACACTTGTTGGTGAGGGAAGGATTGTGAGTTGGATCTAAAAAGCAATGAGGTTGTGGGAGGTTAGATTCCGAGGTAAGGTGAGAATAAAGGATAGTAAATAGGTGTAGTGTGTGAGAAAATAGAGTTAACCACTACAGTAACAGAGTTCGGGAAACTGTGAGGTAGGCTATGATCTGGGATGGGTGTTATGTATTTACAACTGTATGGAACAGCTATTATTTACAATAATATTAGAGCAATAATCATGTGACAGAATATATGAGGTCTAGATAACAAGAATAGGGGATATAGAACCTTGAGTAGTGTGCTAATGGAACACAAGTGGAGTGAAGGACAGTAAATTAGGAATACACTATGGATGAAAGAACAGGGGAAACCTGTCAAAGAATACAATATAACCAGCCAAGCAAAGAAGACTAAACAGAAAGAAGAGGAATACAAAAATACTATTAAAATAAAAGATATAAGAATAATGAAAAAATAATAATAATACAGATATGCAATAACTTACAGGTTCTCTGTAATAGCAAAGTAAAATTTGTCTCTATTTGTCCCTTTGCTACAGCATGTTTGGAACTGGAGAGCATTATGCTAAGTGAAATAATGCTCAGGTGGTGAGGGACAAATACCATATGATCTCACTTTTAACTGGAACCTAATCAACAAAAGAAAAAAACAAAATATAACCAGAGACATTGAAATTAAGAACAATCTAAGAGAAGCCAGAGGGGAAGGGGAAGGGGACAGTGGGGAGAAGGGTTTTCAGGAACTACTCTCAAGGAACCAAGGGGGAGGGCGGAAGCAAGGGAGGGAGGTGGGTTTGGTCAGGGGGGTGGTGGGGAGAAAATGCAGGTAACTGGAATTGAACAACAATAAAGTGATTTATTAAAAAATATATAGATGTAAATATTCTTAGATGTTTTTCTAGATAAATATAAACATTTTTTTAAACTTAAAAACTCTTATGGACTTTTGTATATTAAAATTAGGCCTATATCATTCTTTTGTGACATGTGCTATTCAATTTAAAAACAAAAAAAATAAAAAAATTTCATGATTATGAATATGTAGACTACCTCCAGTTTTTTTTTAAAACAACTCTTTTCTTTTTTAAAGATTTTATTTACTTATTTTCAGAAGGGGAAGGGAAGAAGAAAGAGAGGAGAGAAACATGAATGTGTGGTTGCCTCTCACACGCCCCCTAGTGGGGACTTGGCCCACAACCCAGACATGTGCCCTCACTAGGAATCGAACAGGTGACCCTTTGGTTCCTAGGCCAGTGCTCAATCCACTGAGCTACACCAGCCAGGGCAGCTTCCAGTTTTTCATTTTTATAAACCCCCTGTAAATAATATTCTTAAATGCACATACATTTTGAAATAAGTATACAATTATAGCCTCAGGATAAATTCCTAGAAGAGAGCGGTCAAAGCATAAATATAGTGTATGCACTCATTGTTTTTTGGTATCTATTGCCAAATTACTTACTTGTAATGATCATCACCAATCTGTTTGTGTCAATTTGTAAGTTTGTAAGTTATTTATTTTTAATGAGTTGAACATGTGAGTGGTATATTTTCTGAGAGATAGCATATTTTGAATTTTACTATTTTTCACTATCCTATGGAATTTTCTTTGTTATTTTACACTATGTCATTTAGTATTGAGCTATTTCTATATAGAGCATGGCACAGAAAGTACACAATATAATCATATGGAAATAGAGGCATGTTGGAGGCTCCCTTCAGTCCTAGGGATCCTTAATATATATTTAGCTTCTTCTATCTCTCACTCCCCTGATTTTTCTGTTATGTAAGTTGGGATTTTAGATTCAGCACAGTGTTAATAAATTCCTGTTTTTAAACATTATTTATCTTGGTTTCAAAAATACTTTTGTGAGTTTTGCTTTTGTACTTAAGTTTACAACAAAAATTCTAATTTTATTAATGCTTAACTGGTTTCATTTTCCATAATTCTGAAGGGTGGTTTTAGATTTAAAGAACATTAAGATCCTTTCCCATCCAGAGTTCTTGAAATGCCCAAATATTGCCTTGACTCTCTTTCTTAATTCATTCAAATAATTGTATATGTACCTGAGTGTATGAATCATTCTGTTGTTATTATGTAAGTAAAAAGTAATAAGCATTCATTTAAAGAATATAGGTATGCAAAATAATTAAATAATCATTATCATTAATCTTAGCACAAAGGATGGTCATTGTTAAAATATTTCAATATATAGATATATACGTGTGTGCTTGTATATTGGTGTGTGCATCTAAATAAAATGTGGTTGTACTTAGAATTATCACAAAGTCTCCTTTTGCTGAGTTAAAATAATTTCATATACTTAGAATGGAAGTGTCAAGACACTTGCTTTATTGACCTAATTAGTTACTAAATATGGATAAATAAACAGTATTTAAGAGAGCTGCTTCTATTATAAGACTAAGAGTATCTGCCATTTAGGTAACTGGATAATTGTTTTCTTCTGTATTTAGTTTTCATTTCCTTGACCTTTTCCTTTCAATTACCTGTGCCTTTTAAATTACTCATGTTAGAAATATGTTAGCTCAGAAGAAAAGCAACTCTGGTTGTTTTGTTTTGTTTTCTCTTACAGCAACAGTTTCTAACAACCTTGGCCTGAAGAGAGGATGACACCAAATAAATAATCAGAAATTGGCTTTAAACCAAGAAGGAAAAAAACCATAATTTATTCCTCACCTGTGTTGTCACTACCGATGGTTTAAATTATGATATAATGAATCATCTGCACCTGAATTACCTGAATCATGTCTGCTGTTTACTGTATATTCAGTCTTGGCCTTCACCCTCTCTCTTCCAACTTGAATCCAGAAGAGGCTCTGAATCAGGAGTGCGCAGCCTCAGATCCTCATTCCTTGAAGCCGTGGAGGGCTGCTGGTTTAGCCTCCTGACCCAAAGAGAGAGACTGTCTCTTTTCACTTCTACCCTATTGGTTGACCTGAATCTCCCTCTTTCCATCTGACCTTCCTCTTTCCCTTCAGAGCTCCTAGCCTTCAGCTGGTCTTTGACTTGTCCCAGTGGTATTTACTCAAGTAAGGTCTGAATACAATCCTTCTCTTGTTACTGCTTCTCTTTGAGCTGTGTATCCTTCTTTAGTGTATTGAGATATTTGTTCTCAAGAGCAGACACATCGTGAAGCTAAGGAAGCGAAAGCACCAGAGCCACTTACTTGCTTAGGTTCTTTTCAAAGTCATGGACCTAATTTTGTATTATTTTCTGAGCTCATCTAGGGTCTGGAAAACATCAGGAGAACTCATGGAATATTTGGTGAGCACTACTTACATTCTCTACCATGCCGTGAACAAAATAGAAAACATGAAGCCTGTGCCAAGTGTGACTAGGTGTAGACCAGCCATAGTTCCCATGATGGAAGACCTTCTAAAGCATTCTTTGACAGGGTTGCAGTCATCCCCTCTGGCCCCACCTCTACAAGTCCTTGTAGAATCAATTTGCTAGTTTCCAAGTTGACTGCCAAATTAACCTAAGAGGTACACTGATGTTGGAAAAGTGTCCTTGATTCACTAACAAGGCCTATAACCATTTCTAAAAGTTGGACAGGCTAGAAGCAGATAAGTGTGCAAACAGAGTGGTCATATTTGCTTTGCTGTCTGACAGGTTTCTCAGCCTTTCATCTTTCTCTCCATTTTTCATACACTAGTGTTCCTTCTAGTGAAGTTCCTGCATATTTAGGCCTGTCTTAGCATCTGCTTCTCAGGAGATCCAGATTAAAACAATAATGAGAGCAGTCGGTGTAAACTGCTGAGTAAGATGTGGGTTTGGCTTGGTTCACTTAGTCCTGCAGCAACAAGGACAGGATCTCTGTGGGAAGAAGGGCGCAGATAGTTCCTATCACAAGGTGGCAGTACAATTCTAAAAATTGTATGACAATGAGGAAAACTGTCCCAGTAGAGGGAAATGTTGTGGCAGATGAGATAAAGCAGGCATTGAAGTCAGCGGAGTTAACTGGTCACTACTGTTTTACTGATGCCCTCTGTAGAGGGATAATAAAAGTTTGAAGATTGATAACAAGCAGTTACTGGCTATATTTGAGAGCCAGAGAGTCTGGGTTCAATCAGGGAACGAAGCCACACAGTAATTTAAATAAGAAAAGTTGGATAATAAGCTACAATAGGAAAGTAATTATAATGACATAGAGAACTCTGTGGTACCCTAGGTCTGAGGATAGTTCCCAAAGAAGGGTACATTTGTAAGGGTGGCCACTCTGTAAGGCTGGAATTCAGACCTCAGTGGACAAGGTGTGATTTATGTCTACTTGACCACTAGACCAGAACTGGTCCACAGACATGTAGAAAGCAGAAATCACACCTCCAGCTAGTATTGCTGAGAGAATCAATGCCACTTCATGTGCGAGGGCTAGAGTGCACAGTGTCCAGGTTAGGTTGGGCACAGGTAAGTCACAGCTGGTATGGGGTTGCACAGAGTGTGGTGGGATGGTGCTGCAGGAGCCACGACCTGAAGTCCATGATGTCCATGTCAGCAGGATCACAAGAATGTGATTAGTGGATCCAGGCTGGGCTTGCAAGATCACTGCAGGCCAACGTATTCTGGCAGTATGCTTGCAAGGAGTACAGCATCATGGCATGTCCTCACATACAGCACAGGTAATTTCCAGTGCCACAGGAATAGCAAAGGTAAAGCACAGTGCACACCGAGGGTCTCTTGTTCCTCCAACGTCCCTCTGGTGCCCTGTACTGGCAAATTTTAGCATCACCCTACTATAATGGAGAAAATGTCTAGAGTTCGATCCATTATTTCAGATCAAACAGTGAATAATAAATTTGGACTTGAGAGGCAACAGATCATACCTTGCATATGACCAGCTGAAAGTGAAGGAAAAGCCTGAGTTGATTTATGGATGGTTTGGTCTGGTCTTCTGGTTATAGATACAAGGGGCACTGGGATAGAGGTGTGTGGATGGGCTTATGGGAATGGGCACCAAGTGTGAATGTTTTTGTATTACATACCAATGCTCACTGGCAAACATCCACCACAGGAAAGGCAGTAAACAACCACATAGAGAAAACAACTTGGTCAGTTGACTTTAGTCAACTATTATTGCTGTCTTCCTCAGGAGTGTCATGATGGGTATATTAATGGCATGACCACAGTTGCTATTGCCTTATAGCATGAACTCCCACTTACTCACTTCTGCTTCTGAATGGCAAGTGCCTAACTTGTCAGAGGCAGAGACTATTATTGAGCTCTAATATAGTACTACCCCCACCCCACGCACATACACATATTTTTTTAAGGGAAAGCAACTCTCACTTGATGGCAAGTTGATCATATCAGAACTTCTTCCAGCCTAGAAGGGGGCCAAAGTTTTGTTCTGTTAGGAAGAGATACCTATTCAGTTATTGCTTTGCCTTTCCCACTTGCAGAGCCATAGGCAGCACTATTACATATGGGATAACTGATATAATTCTTAACATATTGAAATACACAGACATAGAATCCCATATTGCATGGCATCTGGGATTGCCATGCAATATGGGATTCATAGTAAAGGAGGTGTGGGAGTGAGCACATGACCATGAGATCCACTGCTGATTGTTTCTCATGGTGCACCACCTAGCCTCCTAGAACTTTTGAATAGCTTTTCTAATAGGTGAAGTGAAGCACCAGTTTGAAGGAGGTATTTTAAAGCAATGGAATGCTATCTATGATGGTATATTTTATGTGTCAGTTTGACTGAGCTCTGTGTGCAGATAGGTGGTAAAACATTATTTCTGGGTATGTGTGTGAGTATATTTCCAGAAGAGATTAGCATTTGAATTGGTGAACTGAGTAAAGCAGATGGCCCTCACCAAAGTGAGTAGGCATCATTCTGACAAATTGAGGGCCTGAACAGAACAAAACGGTGAAAGAGTGATTTGTTGTCGGTTGAGCTGAGACATCCATCTTCTCTTGTCTTTGGACATTGGTGCTCCTGATTCTTGGGCTTTCAGACTGAGATCCAGCGCTTACATTATCAGTACCAGATTTTCTGGCCCTCAGACTCAGGCCAATTTTATCACTGGCTTTCCTGGTTTTCTAGCTTGTAGATCTAGAATCAACTTGAGTCTTCTTGGCCTCCATGGACAAATGAGCAAAATTCCTAAAATCTCTCTCTCTATCCATCTATCCACCTGTCATGTATTTCCTACTGGTTTTGCTTCTCTGGAGAACCCTGACAAATGCAACATCCTTAGCATACAGCGCAAGATGGACCAAAAGTAGGTTTACAGTTGTTTGTATGGAAAATAATATAATAATAAGTAATAATGCAGGAATAAATTCCGTCTCATGTATTCACAACTTTAAACCTACTTTTGCCCCACCCTGTATATTTATTAATCCAGACATTCCTAAGGTGTCGCTAATAGAAAGGACTTGTGGGTCCGGGGATACAGGGATGGAAATAGAAGTGGCCCCACTTGTTTTGCACTTCCAACCATAGGGCTTGCCTTCATACAAGCATTTCTTAAGCAACATTCTATTTTTCCACTACTTTCACTACCAAGTGTGTGTGCTTTGTGTCCATAGCAATGCTTCCATTTTTCACCCACTGAAAATTGTTGGGAAATTGCTACAGCACATATAGCAGTGTTTGTTCTACACAGTGCTCTTACTGTTTATCTCACACTGTTCCCCCCCTTGCATGTCACACAGTTTAATAAACTGTACAGCTGATTCATTAGCTAGTTCAACAAATATTTATTCAGTCAGCCTGTTATGGAGTACTTACATGCTAGACATTGTTCTGGGTACAGCAAAAAAATAGACATTAAAAGAAAATGGAGAGCTCCCTGCCCTCTGTAGCTTACCATCACATTTGGAAAATGTGACTATCGTCTGTGTCCCACAGTAAACAATGCCTCTTAACGTCTGGACTATTACTTTTATCACTCTAAATCTTACCTCTTTTGGCAGAATATTTCTCCCTTCTTTAATTTTCAAAAGGTAAAGGATTATTAATTTAATGTTTAATTCTATCCCTGACAAAGTGTGATTTAATTTCTTTTTACTTTCATGTTTTATTTTCTAAGCACTCCTTTTCATCAACCTTCATGCTTGCTAAGTTGCTACCTCTCTAGTTGGAACTTTCTTTGGCTCTGCTAAGAAACAGGTTACCTTTTCTAATATCTACATCATCTTGCTTCAGTTTCCTTTCTCATTTTCTGCATGATGGCTTCTGTCCCTGCTGTTCTGCCAGCTTCTAGGAAGGTCTATTTGGTGAGCAGAAAAATGTACCACACAGATCCTCCTTCAAGGAAACATTTGCTACTCAAGGAGGAGTGTGGTTAACTGACAGATTCAAATTCTTAGCTATTTTACCATCTGCCTTAGCCAACTATATGAGCATCAGTTCAATTACTGAACAAGCCAGTGGTACAAAGTCCTCAATTTTGTCTCCTTCGTTGAACAGTCTTTGCTCTGGTGCTCCCTTGCTCTGGAGCAACCTGTCTTGTTTGGCAGAAACTTTGTCAGGTTTTATTACTGTCCTAGACCCTATTTACCCAATTTTGTTTTTTTTTTCTTTTTTTCACAGTGCTACTGTCTAAAAAAAATACTTTGCTCTCTGATTCTTCCTCAGCATCTGATTCCTGGAGAACACAATGGGGAGGTTCATTATTGACTCATTACCACCAAATACAATCATCACTTTCTCAGTTCTCATTCTTCTTGATTTCTGAGATGCACTTGGAGTCCTTGAATAGTGTTTCATCCTGTAATTCTGTTTTATTTTGATTTTCAGTCACTATTACTATCTTAATGTCTGATCATTTTATCTTCTATCTGAATGCTTTTTCTTTAATCCCTCAAACAGCTGTTTTGCCCATAATTCTATGTCAGACCTCCTTTTTCTTTCCATGTGTATCTTCCTCGATGTTCCTATTCACACATTTTTCTTTATGTTGTTTAATGTATTCACAAATCTATATTTTTGAAGTCCAATCTGATGTGTCAGACTGAAATTTCCGACTACTCCTCCACAAGCTATTCCACAGGCACCTCCAATCCCACATGTCTTTAACTGAATAGGGAATATTTTTCATTCCCTGTTTGAATCTGCTTCTTCCAACATCAGCGCCCTCCTCTCATCCCAGCTCCTTAAGTCATATCCACAATTTCAACTACCTCCACATCAAATAATTTACAAGCCTATTATTCTTTCAAAATATCTCTCAGGAAAACTTTGCTATTTTAACTTCCCCCCTACTTTTTATTCCTGAGGATGTGGACAGTACTGGTCTACACTAGGGAAAATTCTCCTTCATGAAGTTACTACTTCCAGCCCTCATCGTTTTAATCAGAGAACATTGAACATCCTTCTGACAAGGAGTTTTCATTTCTAGCAGTGACCTCTCTTGTACATATCCAGTTTTCTTTCATTCTCTGATGTAATATGTGGAAATAGAAAGTGTCACACATATTTTGATACCAGCCTAGTTCCAGGTTTCTAGTAAGCTTGTAAAAAATAATTGTAGATATAGACCCATATGATTTGAATGCCTATAACTCATGCATATTAAAAATTGAGCAGTTATTACCAATCATGAAAATAAAGTAATAAATTTAAATAATAAATATCTATCTCACCTTTTGGTTACTTGACTGAATAACAGAAAATTTTAGTAGAACCATGAACAACCTTCTAAAACTCATCATGCCTTCAGTGACATACTGTAGACTTCAACATTTGATCAGGTTTTAGACAAAGAGGCATTTTATTTTAAGAGCAGCATATCAATCTTGATATATTAAATCTTTCAATATTCATATAATTTTGCAAAAGATAAAAATACTAATTTTATAGTAGGTAAAATTATTGAAATCAAGGAGTATGATAATCAACATGCATCACAACAAATCTAAATCATATATTAGTAATATACTGTGTACATATTTGCCTATGTGGAAGCAGGAAAATCTTGTGTTAATATTTAGCACTTGTAGAATTTTTTTTTGATAAATCACACTAAAATAATTTTTAAAAAGTATGAAGAAAGGTACTTTTTAATAAAAGGCTAGCCTTATCCATTTACCTATTATGTTACATTTTACATATTGGAAAAATATAATCATTTGATTTTTTGTATGAACAATGCAATTAAGAAATGCAAGGAAGAGTATTCCATGGAAAAACAACTTAAGAACTGTCTGGTAAAAATGTCATTACAGTGAGAGAGAGAGGAACACAGGTAGGAAGGAAGTAAAATGACAATGACTAAGTACCTATCAATAATAACCTTAACTGTAAATGGATTAAATGCACCAATCAAAAGATATAAAATAGCTGAATGGATAAGTAATCATGATCCATGCATACACTGCCTACCAGAGTCCCACCTCAGAACAAAAGACCTACATAGAGTGAAATGGGGCCTACATAGAAGCGCCATTGTTCCTGCTTGGACCCCACCCCCATATACAGCATCACAATCCAGCAAATGGGCTGCCCTGCCCTGGGGACTCCCAAGGCTCTGCCTCTCACTAAGTAATAGCTGTGACCAGACCCCCCCAAAAAACAAATCCAAAATGGCTCAAACGGGAGAACAAATCAAAGCCCCAGAGCCAAGTCATCCAAGCGACCAAGAGATAGCCAACCTATCAGATGCACAGTTCAAAGCACTGGTGATCAGGATGCTCACAGAATTGGTTGATTTTGCTCACAAATTAGATGAACAAATGAAGGCTACACTAAGTGAAATGAAGGAAAACACACAGGGAACCAACAGAGATGGGAGGAAAACTGGAACTCAAATCAATGGAATGGACCAGAAGGAAGAAAGAAATGACCAAACAGAAAACAAGGAAGAAACAAGAATTCAGAAAAAATGAGGAGAGGCTTAGGAACCTCCAGGACATCTTGAAACATCCCAACATCCGAATTATAGGGGTACCAGAAAGGGAGAGGAAGAGGAAGAGCAACAAGTAGAAAATTATTTGAACAAATAATAAAGGAGAACTTCCTCTATCTGGCAAAGGAAATAGACTTCCAGGGAGTCCAAGAAGCTCAGAGAGTCCCAAAGAAGTTGGGCCCAAGGAACACACCAAGGCACATCATAATGACATTAGCCAAGATTAAAATGAAGGAGAGAATTCTAGAAGCAGCAAGAAATAAGGGGACAGTCACCTACAAAGGAGTTCCCATCAGACTGTCAGCTGACTTCTCAAAAGAGATCTTACAGGCAAGAAGGGGCTGGAAAGAGGTATTCCAAGTCATGAAAGGCAAAGACCTACATCCAAGATTGCACTATCCAGCAAAGCTTTCATTTAGAATGGAAGGGAAGATAAAGTGCTTCTCAGATAAGGTGAAGTTAAAGGAATTCATCATCACCAAGCCCTTATTATATGAAATGTTAAAGGGACTTATCTAAGAAAAAGAAGATAAAAAATATGACAGTAAAAAGACAGCAAACTCACAGGTATTAACAACCACACCTAAAACAAAAGCAAATAAGCAAACACCTAGAACAGGAGCAGAAACACAGAAATGGAGATCACATGGAGGGTTAGCAACTGGGGAGTGGGAGGAGGAGAGAGGGGGAAAAGGTACAAAGAGTAAGTAGCATAGATGGGGATAGATAATAGACAGGGGGAGGGCAAGAATAGTGTGGGAAATGTAGAAGCTAAAGAACTTATGACCCATGGAGATGAACTAAAGGGGGGAATGTGGGTGGGAGGGGTGTGCAGGGTGGAGGGGAATGATAGGGGAGAAATGGGATATCTATAATAGCATAGTCAATAAAATATATTAAAAAACCCAGCAAGTATTGGAGAGGTTGTGGAGCGAAGGTAACCTTAGTGCACTGTTGGTGGGAGTGCAGACTGGTGCAGCTGCTGTGGAAAATGATATGGAATTTCCTCAGAAAGCTAAAAATGGAACTGCCTTTTGATCTGGTGATTCCACTGTCAGGATTATACCCTAAGAACCCTGAAACACTAATCCATAAGAACCTATGCACCTCAATGTTCCTAGCACCACAATTTATAATAGCCAATAGCTGGAAGAAACTTAAATTCCCATCAGTAAGTGAATGGATTAAATAACTATGGTACATTTACACGATGGAATACTATGCAGCAGAAGAAAGAAGGAGCTCCTACCTTTTGGGACAGCATGGATGGAACTGGAGAGCATTATGCTAAGTGAAATAAGCCAGCTGGTGACAAATACCATATGATCTCACCATTAACTGGAACCTAATTAACAAAACAAACAAGCAAGCAAAATATAACCAGAGACATTGAAATTAAGAACAATCTGACAATAATGGAGGGGTGGTGGGAGGGGATGATGGGAGGGCAGAGGGGAAAGGATTTCGGAAACAGCTATAAGGGACACATGGACATAACAATGCGGGGATGGGGTTGGAATCAGGGGAAGGAGGTGGGGATGGCTGGGGTGGGGGGAGTGGTGGGAGGAAAATGCAGACATCTGTACTTGAACAACAATAAAAAAAGTCATTGCAAAATTAAAATTATACTTCACTAATCTGTTTATTAAGCCATCAAATGAAAGCTCTTTCTAAGTTAATTACATTGCCTTTCCATGTGCAAACTCTGAACTGGTGGGAAAAAAAGTGTATATCTTTTATTTAGTCTGCTTAGCTACAGAAACCAAACTATCCACAGAGAATAATTAATGAGAACATAAAGTTGTATTTACAGGATCACTTCATACTTGTGTTTTTTTTCTCCCTGATACTTAAATTGTAACTCGATACTGGGAGATTAAAAGAAATACATATACACATTTCATACTTAGGTTTCCATTTAGATTGTAAAACCAAAGATTTTTCTAAGAAACAAATTTATGTGCAATTAATTGATTTACATTTAGTTTTTTGCAACATCTCTTTATGTTCATGGGTGTATGTGTATTTGTTTAAACCTGACATTTACGTAGTAATCTGGCAATAGATGTGGTTAAAAGAAACAATTGCTTGCTACTAAATACTCCATTAATTTCTATTGTCGTTTTCCTTCCCTGGAATAGTTCAGCCCCTGTACCAGAAAGATATGACGTGGACATTTAATGTTGCCAAGAACTTCACCTCCAGGAGCCTGCTTCCAGAAAAGAAAGTGGCTTTACAACCTCCTGTGACCTTGCAAGGCCATTTAAACGACAGCTTCAGAGAAATAAAGCGCTTGGCAGAAGGCATGCGGGGGCCGGCCGTGGTGGGCGGGGCCTCTGGCATGGGCGGGGTGAGCTGCCTTGACCCCCACCGCTCTGGCTCTGCTGCACTCAGGCCCCCCAGCCCGCGAGAAGCAGCGCAGCGGGTACACCACCAACCGTCCTCTCTGTGGGGCGGCCCACCTGCATCGCAATGCTCTTTCTCTTGCTGATCCTCTCAGTTTTGGGCCTGCTGACATCCGCAGGCCATTGTAAGTTGGGGACGTAGGAGGGCCGCCAGGGCCAGAGTTTGGCCCTCCGTGCTCCGGAACCTGGACCAGGTGGGGGATTGCCCAGGGTGCTGTCACAGCCTGCCTAGTTTCAGTGTCCTGTGGCGCCCAAGGATCAGAGGGCTCAGAGGAGGCCTGGGACAGTTGTCCCTCACTTACCTGATGCTGCACTGGCAGGAGAGAGCGCCCTGCTTCTGGGGCAGAGGGGACAGAGAGCCTGAATGGGGTCCAGGTCCACACTTCTTCTCTTAGGTAGGGTTGCAGTCAGAGGCCCAAGGGTTCTGTCACATCAAGGGGAGCCTCTTCCTGCAATCACAGAAAGTGTGTGTGTGTGTGTTTTTGTGTGTGTGTGTGTGTGTGTGTGTGTTAGGAGTGCTCACGCATGTTTTCCTTACTGCAGACTCTGAAATGTCACATCTGCAAATTACAGTGCCACAGAAGCTTGGGACCAACACCAATGATGGCGATGCTTCAGAAACACATGTAATTAAGAAATCACTTTTTTTTTTTTTTTTAAATGAGTGTTTTATTTTTACTGGACTACTAACCCAAGTTAATCCAGGAATATCCCTTTGGGAAATTTTGCGTTCTAGTTACTGTGTTTAAGAGTTATTTTTTTTCTCAATGAGAGCAAGTGTTTTGATCATTTTCATTTCTCAAGTGATATATGCTCATTATAAAATTATAAAGATACGCAGTGACTTGAAAGGATTTCAAAGATTGGAACCTCAGTAGCAGGGTTGGGAAGGAACAGTGAATTGCCAACTGGAAAACTATTAGGCACCGAGGCAGGTTTTATAGACTGCATGATCCATCTGATTTTGTCACCTTATGGCACCAACCAAAATCCGGTGATTATGTATTTATAGAAGCTATTATGTCAAAAATACAAATATCCAAAAGTTAAAATATTTAAGAGAGTAAGACATATCCTGGGAAGATGTAAATGAAAAGAAAATAGGGGTATCCATAATAATAGGAGAAAAAACCCAGAAAACATTTAGCTTCCTTTAACACGCACTCAACACACAACATTGTGAGAGGTAAGCATTATTTCTTAAAATATTCAGTTCCCAGGAACATATAACAGTTCTTAATTTGTATGAATTTCATGAAATGACCTCAACTCATGTAAAATAAAAACTGACAGCACCAAAGGGAGAAATTTCAAAACCATTTTAATAGTGAATCCATGAAATGTTTTCTTCTTAGCATAGTACCCACTAGGTCCATCCATGTGGTCGCAAATGGTAAGATTTCATTCTCCTTTATGGCCAAGTAATATTACATTGTATACACAGGGGTGGGCAAAAGAAGGCTTATTATTATTAACTCATTATTATCAACTCAAAAGGATGTCACAATTACACAGTGCACTTAGGTACAATCTTCTAAGTGCTGAAATTGTTGGCCTTCATTATTTACAAATTCTTGCAGTCTCCTGGCTATACTCAAGCACATTCTGGCATGAAGTCTTTATAAACCACTCTTGCCCATCTCTATAGTACCACATCATCTTTCTCCATTTATCTATTAATGGAAACTTAGGTTGCTTTCATATCTTGGCTACTGTAAATAGTGCTACACAGATAAATACCACATGATTTCACTTATATGTAGAATCTAAAGAGCAAAAGAAATGAAGAAACAAATGAAGAAATAAATGAAGAAACAAAATAAATGAAAACACTAACAGACTCATAGATTCAGAGAATAAACTGATGGTTGCTAGATATGAGGAAAGCTGGAGGGAGGTTGGGTAAAAAAGGTGAAGGGATTAAGAAGTACAAATTGGTAGTTACAACAAAGTCACAGGTATGTAAAATATAGCATAAGGAATGCAGTCAATAATATTGTCAAGTGGGTACTAGACTTATTCAGGGGTTCATTTCCTATAAATGTGTAATCGCTATGCTGTATACCTGAAACTAATATAATATTAAATATCAACAGTAATAGAAAAATAAACATTAAAAAAACTCAGAAAAAAATGTTATTTTCAAATGTTGGAGGAAATATCATAAAGACATAAAGACAATTTGAACAACAAGAATAAACATTTTATTTATTGACTATATATTTATAGAAGTGACCCCCCCCCCGAGTGAATACACTGTTTTCCCCTTTCTGGTATTTGTTAGGACTCAGTAGACCCCACACATGAGATGTTTTAACGGTGAAGCATTTGATGCAGCAAGAGAATGAGAATTGAGACAAATACCAGGATCCAAGAACATCAGCAGTCAGGTCCCCATGAACCCAATCTCTGCCCCTCAATCATGCTGAGTCTAGTTTGAAATAACAGGATCTATGGGAGAAATCTTGGCCTTGGTGGAATTCCTTAAAAAACATTCTGTGACTCTAAGAAGCCAAGCAAGCCTAGTCTATCCAGGTAGGGATACACTAAGGAAGCTAACGGTGGTCAGGGGAGTTTCGAACCCTAAATACCAACATTATAAATTTCAGAGCCCTTGTTTTAACTGAGTCAGAAACATTCAGCTTTTCTAATCCTGCTTAAGTCATCTCTGTCCCTACAGTAAATAATGTACATGCTTCTCAAGAATGTACAGATCATTCAACAATACTGACAAGAGGAAGTAAAAAAATTAAAATCAAATGGTACAGAACTCATTATGTGGTAACAATTTAATCAATTTAAAATTTATCAAAAAGACTGAAAATGTATTTGGTAATTTAAAATACACCTGTACATAATTCATGGGTTAAAGGAGAAATTGTTAATTGTAATGGATATTAAATAATGAATAATGGTCAAGAATGAAAAAATTACAAACCAAAATTTGAGCCATGCTCTTAGATGCTATAAGGAATGGTTTATTATTACAAATACTTAAATAAGCCAAAAAGCCTGAAAATTAGAAGTTAAAATTAGATATAACCTTAAAAAAGTTAAAGGTGCAACTAAATTTAAGATGTAGAATTAATGAAAGAGAAAATTAAACTAAAATAGCCTGGATTCACAATGTCAAAAGTTGATTTCCAAAAAAAGGTATAGGACAGATGTTTTGATGAGGTAGACTAAGGAAAATGGAAAGAAGAGGAAAACTATGTAATGTTAGAAGTGAGAGCTATATAAAGGAATAAACAATATATGAAAAATATATGCTTATAATTGTCACAAACAAAATAAATTCATAAAAGTGTAGGAAAGTGACCTAAGGTGAAACAAACAGCACCAATACTCTTTTCCTATGAAGAAACTAAAACATTTAAAAAATCATACGACTCCCCCTTCCCCACAAGTACAAGCTCAACTGATCCCATGATAGAATAAGGAAGATGGGGTACATATATACAATGGAATACTACTCAACTACAAGAAAAGACTGAATAATCCCGCTTAATATAAAGTGGATGGACCTGGAGTATTTCATACTAAACAAAATAATTCAGACGGAAAAGGTTAAGAACCATATGACTTCACTCATATGTGGATATAAAACTGAAAGCGAAAAAATAAAACAAACAAAAACTCATAGACACAGTCAACAGTATGGAGGTTACCAAAGGGAAGAGGAGTGCAACGGTAGTAAGAGAGAAAGGGGGGCAAATATATGATGAGAGAACATGATTTGACATTGCGTGGTCGGCATGCAATGCAGCTTGAAGACCATGTATCATAGAAATGCTACATTTGGAACCTATGTAATCTTTTAATCCAATGTCAACCCAATAAATTTTTAAAAAGAAAGAAAAATGTTTATGATTATATCAAAATATACAAATGGGAATTTTTTTGTACTTCTAAACTCCTGTGTATCCTCACCCAGGTCAGAAAATTCCCTTTTGCTTTTTTTTAGCCATCACCTCCTACTTCACTGTTTCATTGTCTTGCCCTTAATATGAAAGGAATCATCCTGTAGTATATATGTTTTGTGCCTGGGATCTTTGCCTCAACATTCTGTTTTTGAGATTTATCCATGTAGATTTGTATGTGATTTAGTTCATAATTTTTAAAGCTATCTAGTATACTAAAAGTTAAAATTTCAACCTGGTAGTGAGCATTGTTTCTAGTTTGTAACCATTATGAATAAATCTGCTCTAAAGAAAAACATGTTTTGTTGATATATGTTTTCACGCACATATTTTTAGTGGTGAAATGCTGATTTATATGGTGAGTGCTCATTTAAACTTATAGAAATCTGGTAAATTGTTTGCTTAAGTGGTTATAATAGTTTTTATTTCCACTAGCAGTGTATGAGAGTTGCAGTTGTTTCATATCCTCATCAACATTTGGCATTCTCAGTCTTCGTTGTTTGGAATTTTGTTAATTGTATTCCCCTTTCCCTATTTTGGTTTATTTGGCATCCCATGAATAGTGATGATGAGTGACTTGAGGAATATTGATAGACCAAGTGGATATGAATTGCAAATATCATTCTTTAGTCTGGATTGCCTGTTAACGTTCAATTATTTTATTTTATTTTATTTTATTTATTGTTGTTCAAGTACAGTTTTCTGTCTTTTACTCCCATCCCAGCCCATCCCTCCCAGCCCTCCCCATCTCCTTCCCATTCCCCCCCCCAATTTTTGTCCATGTTTCCTTTATATTTGTTCCTCTAAACCCCTCCAATTTTCCCCTGAAATTCCCTCCCCTCTCTCCTCTGGTCACTGTCAACCTGTTCTCTATTTCAGTGTCTTTGGTTATATTATGCTTGTTTGTTTGTTTTGTTGGTTAGGCTCCTGTTAAATGTGAGATCATATGGTAATTGTCTTTCACCACCTGGCTTATGTTGCTTAGCATAATGCTTTCCAGTTGCATCCATGCTGTTGCAAAGGGTAGCAGTTCCTTCTTTCTTTCTGCTGCGTAGGATTCCATTGTGTAAATGTACCATAGTTTTTGACCCATTCATTTACTGATGGGCACCTAGGTTGTTTCCAACACTTGGCTATTATAAATTGTGCTGCTATGAATGTTGGGGTGCATAGGTTCTTTGCCTGTTAACATTCTTAATAATGGCTTTAGGTGGACAACAGTTTTTAATTTTGATGGTGTCCAATTAATCAACTCTTTATTCTATGGCTATTCTTTTTACCTTCAGTTTAGTAATTATTGGCCAACACCAGGTCATGGGAATATCCGTCTATGTTTTCATCCCAAAACTTCATAATATCAATTTTCACACTTGTATCTGTGATCATTTCTAATCTTTTATGATGTGCTAGGGTAGGGGTGTCAAACTCATTTTCACCAGGGGCCATATCAGCCTCACGGTTGCCTTCAAAGGGCCGAATGTAAATTCAACTCCTTAAGTGTTAAGGAGTAGTTACATTTACACAGTCCTACAATTACATTTGGCCCTTTGAAGGCAACTGTGAGACTGATGTGGCCCCCAGTTAAAATGAGTTTGACATCCCTGTGCTAAGAAGTCAAGGACAATGTTTTCATATGTGTATCTATTGACTTACCTCCATCTATTCAAAATATACTCTTCCCATTAATTTAAATAGGCACTTCTTTCAAAATGTTATCTTTTGTGGATTTGTTCTAAACTCAGTTTTTTTCCAGGTGATATTTTTACATAAATGGCTCACTATGTTAATTATTGTACCTTTATAATAAGTCTTGAAATTTAGGACTTAAAAGTCTTTTTTCTTTTTGCTTTTCTTCAGAATTATTTTGTGTAGTATAGTTCATTTGCATTTATATATCAACTTGAAAATTATCTTGCTAAATTTAACAAATTAGCTGCTGGATAACATTCAAACTAGAATTGAATTTTGATTGAAACAAAAAGTGATTATCCGTATTTCCAGTTCATGATATTGGTATATTTTTCCATGTATTTAGGTCTTTTTTAATTTTCTCCTCCATGTTTTGCAGTTTTTATGTTGAGCTCTGCATTTCTTTTTATGCTTTCTTGATGGTTTGGTAAGTGGTACTTATAATGCTCCTCTTTCCTATCTCTTATCTCTCATTTTATAGACATAAAAATTGATTTTTGTATACTTAACTATATCAGTTTTGCAAATAATAACTCATTGTCATTAATAAGAGTTTTCTGCAGTTTTCTTTGGGTTTTCTATGTTGCATTCATGTCATTTGCAGATAAGGACAGTATTTTTTTCTCCCCAATTTTTATGTCTTTTTTTTTTTGGTACTGTCAAGGAATCCCATATGATGTTGAGTAGTAGGTAATAGCTCATGGATGCTTTTTGTGTTTGTTTTGTTTTTACTGTAAGAAGAAACTATCAATACTTTAAAAATAAGTATGACATTGGCTTCAGATTTCATAAATGACCTTAGTTTTTCAGAAGCTTTTTATTTTTGAAAGAGCAATCTGTCTGCAGATGTATGCAAGTGTATATATCCATGCGTGCACGTAGGTATATGTGGGAGAACTTTGTGCGCAGAGCCAACCCATCTGCCACGGATGAGAATAAGACTACCAAGAAATGATCTGCTTGGGGAGGAGAGGTGGCCAATCTCTCAAAGGAGAAGGACCAAGAGCCTCTTCCTCAATGGCTTTTATTAGGTTCGTTTTACACAGGGATACAGGTGAAGCTCATCAATCATTGTGAGGTGGCAAGAATCAAACACTAGATAACATTTCAAAGGCCTCTGAGGGTTTAATCAGAGTCAGGGTCTGTCAGCTAAGGGCTTACAAAACTTTGGGAGACAAACTCATTTCCTGCTCAGACCCTTATCATTTAAATGAGAGCATACTTAGCAAAGCAGATTTCAGAGTACTTTACAAATTCTTTCTTATGCCCGATCACCTGGGGAGCCTGCCCTATCCAACACAAAGCTGCACCACCCTCTGTCAATGTTTCAGGGTTCAGTGGAGCAGAGCCAGGAAGCCAAGAGATAAGGAAACTTCTCCCAGATGGATTGAGGACTCAGGCTATGTCAGAATAGCAGGGGGGGGGGGGGAGGGGGGAGGGTCCCTCACCCCCTTTTGCTGCAGCCTGCCGAGTCCTTCCTTGAGGGCTTTCCACGTGATCATGCCTGTCTTAGGTGACACCTCCCTTGAGGGAGTCTTACCTGTCATTGGCTAACTGACCATGCATTGGGGGCCAGTTGTGGATGAAGCAGAAGTAGCACTCCTACCAGGGAGATAAGCTTTGTCTCCTTAGTGGCTTACAGTCTGAAGGTCACTCACTCAGCCTTAGCCATGGGGTTTTACAACTCCTGAAACCAGGCAGGGTAGTTCCCGACGTGTATACGTTTCCTGTCAGTGCCATGAGTGAGCCTTTCATCCCTAGCACAACGGGCATTTTGTTGTGATATGTTGCCTATGTGTTTGATTTAATTTGTGAGTATTTTGTTAAGGGCTTTGAAATTGTGATCATGAGAAGTGATTTGCTTCCTCAGAATATAGTTGCAGTATCTTGATTATATTACCTATAAAATTAGTTGGGAATTATTCTAGCTGTATATTTCATGAATTTCTATAAGATTAGAATTTTTCCTTATTCAAATGTTTAGTGCAGTTCACCATTGAATATGTATCTGTGGACTTGGTGATATTCTATGAGAAGATTTGTAATTACAAATTGAAATTCTTGGTAGAGTGAGTTTAAACCTATTAGTTTTTATTATCTCTATATGTCCTTTCTTTCTGTCATATTTTTCAGTTCTTAACATGTTTTCTTTTTCACTATCCAATCTATTTGTTAATTGGATTTTAGCTATTTTTTTCAATTAAAGAGCCTGTTTCCTGTAAGTGGGGAGAGGAAAATGGTGGTTAGAATTCAATCTCTGCATGCTTGGTATGCTAATTGCTACTAGGGTTTCACTGCTTATATGTAATTCAGTGGCCTGAGCCAGAAAATAGGTGTGTGTATACACACAAACATGATGTAGGGTGTGTGTGCACACATGTGTGGATGTGTATAAATATGCATGTGTGTTTATACTAAAACTATGAGGAAAAGAAAAATAGGGGGTGGTCAGAATATCTGATACATCAAAACAAACAGTAAGAGAGTTGTCTTATAGTCTAATATATGAATTTCATTAAAAGTAATTGGTGTAAACTTTGCAACTATGTCAGAGATTATCACTTTGGGTGAAAAAATTGAATATTGTCCACAAGAAATACTCTTTAAATATAAGACACAAAGAGATTAAAATAAAATAATGTAATTTTTTTGTTATAATGCAAATCAAAAATAAGTGTGAGTTGATAAATTAATATTACAGAAATAGCCTGTTGAAGAAGAATATTATCAGGATAAATAGTTGTATGTCACAATGATAAATAACTT
This sequence comes from Anoura caudifer, assembly GCA_004027475.1. NCBI lineage: Eukaryota > Metazoa > Chordata > Mammalia > Chiroptera > Phyllostomidae > Anoura > Anoura caudifer. The sequence continues at coordinate 59,008 of PVKU01007635.1, read as the reverse complement.
ACTTTATCAAGAAGCTGTAATAGGGAGGGAAGATGTCAGTGAGGTAGGTGGGAGCAAAGCGAAATTCTCCCTGTTCCCAGCTGGTACATCTGATCTTCTGAGGAACAGAGTGAATAGCGAACAGAATCCCAACAGCCAACAGCTGATATGAGTGAATAGCCAACAGCTTACATGAAGTCTGGAGGCAAAAAAAACTGCAGAGGACATTGAGAAACAGATGGTGAGGAGAGTGTGCTGGGACAGTAAGTTCCCTGGGACCTGTGCCAGGACCAAGGCTGCTGTGCCCCAGACCCAGCACCTGCTACAGGATACAGGAAGGAGAGTTAGAGCACCAGCTCCCTCCCCTACCAGGGCAGGTAGGGCATCCTGGCAGTGGGAGGGACCTGGATGCTAGATGTCCCTGAGGGAAATAGAGACAAAGTGAGAGACACACTGAGTGGCTGATTTGAGCCTGGCAGCTCATGGAAGAACTACGCTGGAGGCAGAGAAACTGTGAATATTGTGACCCAGACCTGGGCCCCATCCTCTCAGAACCAAAGGAAGGGAGAAAAGCGAAGCCCAGTCCCCATCTTCCTGTGGCATCTAGGAAGACCAGCAGAACTCACTGAACAGGTTTACAGTCAGCAGGAGGCTTCTTCTTCTTCTTCTTCTTCTTTTTTTCTTTTTGTATCCTCTCTCTTTTTTTCCCTTCCCCCAAGTGAGACAATAAGATATGGATTTATGAAGTGTCCAGAAACAGCTTGAAATGGGGAGCACAAGGGTAACTCTAAACACTGAGAAACTAAGACAAATGTCACTTTTCTATCCCAAGGAGCTGCCATTTTATTGTGTATGTGTATTATTATTATCTTGTCATTATTTTTACTTTTATTTTATTAGTATGTTTATTTCCCTTTCTTATGTTTAGTTTTTCTCATTTTATTTCTCTGTTTAATTACATTGTTTGACTGGTTTTCCTTATTCTCTCTTTCTTGTACTTTAATTTTCCTTCTTTCACTTCACCTGTGTTCCAATAACACACAACTCTTGATCAGGTACTTTCTATTCTGGTTATCCAAATCATATTTTTCTTGTCATGTTATTGTTGTTCCAGTACTATTGTAAATAATTGTCGTTCCATACAATTGTACATTCTGCACAGCAACTTTCCCTGATCTTAGCCCTCTTTACTTTATTCCTGAGCATTATTATTGTTGTGGTTAACTCTGTTCTTTCTCACACTATGCCTACTTTCTGTCCTTTACTCTCACTATATCTCAGCATGTAACCTTGCACAAGCACTTTGTTTTCTAGATTCAGCTCATAATCATCCTCCCCTCTAACAAGAGTCTTAGCTCTCTTTCACCTTCTATAAAAAGTGGCTAGTTGGGTGAAACAGTTAACACTACACTGATCCAAAGAATCTCTTATCACTTCTCTATTTGCTGGTACTTTAAGTCCCATAAAATACTCTCCTGCTGTCTTAATCCATTTTGCCTGCCCCCTGCCACTGATCACATAGAAGAACAGGTGAGAGCTGTGAACATCAGTATACCTGCTGGAGGAGAAAAATCACCAACAAAGGAACCACTAAAAGGTAAAAACCCAGGTACAACAAGAGAGCCCACACAAACAGAAGAAAGGGCAAACCTAGAGCATTCGGACAAGGAGATCAATGAGACCACAGCACTGAACCTCAGAGAATTCCTAACATAGAATTTGACCCTACAAAGACAGCTAGCAAAGTGAAACATCAGGATGCACAGAAACAAACAAAAAGAGTCACCTAAAATGGGGATACAAAAAAAGAACATGCAATCAAAAGGAATGGAAGACTCCCCACTAAAAGACCTAAATGAAATGAAGGTAACCAAACTATCAGATGTAGAATTCAAATTAATGGTAATAAAGATGCTCAAGGAACTCATAGATAACTCCAAGGAACTGAGTAAGAACTACATCAGCATGAAAAGGGAAATAGAGACTATAAACAAAAACCAGGAACAAATGAACAATAAAATCTCAGATATAAAAAAGCACATTAGAAAGAATTATACACAGGCTGGATGAAGCAGAAGATCAAATCAGGGAGTTGGAGGAAAAAGGGAGCAAGAAAAGGAAAGGAGACTCAGAAAAAACAAACAGGTGGTAAGGGAGCTTCAACACAACATGAAATGAAACAATATCTGTATAATAGGGATACCAGAAGGAGAAGAAGAGCAAGGGATAGAAAACCTGTTTTGAAAAAATAATGAGAGAAAACTTCCCTAATTTGATGATAGAAAAAGTCACACAAGCTCAGGAAATTCAGAGTCCCAATACAGAGGAACTCAAAGAGGCCCACTTCAAGACACATTATAATGAAAATGGAAAAATTCCAAGACAAAGACACATCCAGAATCTTGAAGGCAGCAAGGGAGAAACAAGAAGTAACATACAATGAAGCCCCAATAAGGCTAGCAGCTGACTTCTCAATGGAAATGCTCCAAGCCAGAAGAGAATGACAAGAAATATTCCAAGTAATGAGAATCAGGGGACTGCAAACAAGGCTACCTTACGCAGCAAGGCTTTCAATTAAAATGGAAAGCCAAACAAGGAGCTTCCCAGACAAAAGAAGTCTAAAGGAATCCACCAAACCAGCTCTACAAGAGATGCTAAAAGGACTGCTTTAGGAAAAGGAAGGAAAAGAGAGAGAGAAAGGAACACAGGTATGAAAAAATGGCAGTGAATAAGTACCTATCAATAATACCTTAAACATAAATGGGTAAAATTCTCCAATCAAAAGACATAGAGGAGCCAAATGGATAAGAAAGCATGAGCCACACATATGCTGCCAATAGGAGACCCACCTCAGAACAAAAGACCTACAAGACTGAAAGTGAAGGGCTGGAAACAAATATTCCAACAAAATTGACAGGAAAAAAAAAGCCAGAGTGGCAATACTTATATCAGACAAAATAGACTTCAAAACAAGGGCCGTAAAAAGAGACCCAAAAGGTCACTTCATAATAACCAAGGGAAGAACCCACCAAAAAGACATAAACATTGTAAATATATATGCATCCAACATGGGATCACCCAAGTATATAAGAAAAATCATGGAGGACTTCAAGAAAGGTATTGACAGCAACACAATTATACTAGGGGATTTCAACACCCCACTGACAAAAGTGGATATATCACCAAAATATTAACCAAACAAAATATCAACAAAGATATTGTGGCATTGAACAATGTTCCAGATAAAATAAACTTAACTGATATATACAGAGCCTTTTATCCCAAAGAAGCAAAAAACACATTATTTTCAAATTTACATTTTCAAAGATAGACCACATAATAGGTCACAAAACAAGCCTCAACAAATTCAAGAAGGTTGAAATCATATCAAGCATGTTTTTCTGACAGGAGGGAGCTAAAACTAGAAACCAACCTGAAGGAAAAAACTGAAAAACATTCAAATTCATGGAGATTGAATAGCGTGCTATTAAACAATTAATGGGTCAAGGATTAGATCAATGAGGAAATCAAAAAGTTTCTGGAAACAAATGAAAATGAACTCACAACAACCCAAAACTTATGGGACACAGAGATGGCAGTCCTGAGAGGGAAGTTCATAGTGCTACAGGCCTACCTAAAAATGATAGAAACATTTTAAATACACAACCTAACCCTAAACCTACAAGAGCTGGAGGAACAACAATGAAGACAGCCCTGACCAAGTAGAAGGAAGGAAATAAGCAAAATCAGAAAATTAAACAACACAGAGACTAAAAGCACAATTCTAAGGATCAATAAATCCACGAGCTGATTGTTTGAAAAGATGAAATCGACAAACTTTTGAGCAGACTCATCAGAAAAAAGCAAAAAAGGAGAGGACCCAAATAAACACAATCAGAAATGAAAGAGGAGAGATTACAACTAATATCACCGAAATACAAAGGATTGTAAGAAATTACTGTAAAGAACTATATGCCAAGAATTTTGAAAACCTAGGTGAAATGGACAAATTTCTACATAAATATAATCTTCCAGACTCAAGGAAGAAGAAGCAGAAAGCCTGAACAGACCAATAACAGCTGATGAAATTGAAGCAGTAATCAAAAACTCCCGACACACAATAGCCCTGGACTGGACGGTTCTCAGGAGAATATTACAAAGCACTTGAGGAAGAGCTAACCCCTGTCCTTCACAGACTATTCAAAAAATGCAAGAGTATGGAAGACTCCTGAACTCCTTTTTTGAAGCCAGCATCACCCTAATCCCAAAACCAGATAAAGACACAAGAAAGAAAGAAAACTTCAGGCCAATATTGCTGATTAACATAGATGCTAAAATCCTCAGCGAAATATTGGCAAACCACATCCAGCAATACATTAAAAAGATCATACACCATGACCAAGTGGGATTCATCCCAGGGATGAAAGGATAGTACAATATTTGCAGATCAAAAATGTAATACATCGCATATACAAAAGCAAAGAGAAAAATCACATGATCATGTCCATAGATGTGGAAAAAGCAATTGATAAGATACAGCATCCATCTGTGATAAAAACACTCAGCAAAGTGGGAATAGAGGGAGCATTCCTCAACATAATAAAGGCCATATATAAGAGACCTACAGCCAACAACAGACTCCATGGGCCAAAACTAAAAGCTTTCTCACTAAGATCAGGAACAAGAGAAGGTTGTCCACTCTCCCTACTCCTATTCAACACAGTATTGGAAGTCCTAGCCACACCAATCTGTCAAGAGGAGGAAATAAAAGGCATCCAAATTGGAAGAGGAAACAAACTGTCATTGTTTGCAGATGACATGATAGTGTACATAGAAAATTCTATAGACTCCACCAAAGAACTCCTCAACCTAATAAATGAATTTGGCAAAACAGTAGGATACAAAGTCAATATCCAGAAATCAAAGGAATTTTTGTATACCAACAATAAAACATCAGAAACAGGATCAGGAAAAAAGTCCCATTTCATATAACAAGAAGAAAAATGGAATACCTAGGAATAAACCTAACCAAAGAGGTAAAAGACCTGTACTCAGAAAACCACACAACACTGAAGAAAGACATTAAGGAAGACACAATCAAATGGAAACATATACCATGTTCATGGATTGGAAGAATTAACATCATCAAAATGTTCATACTACCCAAACTAATTGATAGATTCAACAAAATACCCATTAAAGTACCAATGGCATATTTCACAGATATAGAACAAATACTTCAAAAATTTATATGGAACTATAAATGATCCGAAATAGTTGCAGCAAATTTGAGAAAGAAAAGCAAAGTAGGAGGGATCACAATACCTGATACCAAACTGTATTACAAGGCCACTGTAATCAAAATAGCCTGGTACAGGCACAAAAACAGGCCCATGGACCAGTGGAATAGAACAGAGAGCCTGGAAATAAACCCAAGTCACTACAGTCAATTAATACTCCACAAAGGAGGCAGCAGCATAAAATGGAGTAAAAATAGCCTCTTCAACAAATGGTGGGACCTGGAAGGCTACATGCAAAAAAAATCAAACTTGATCACTAACTTACACCATACACAAAAGTAAATTCAAGGAGGATAAAAGATTTAAATGTAAGTTGTGACACCATTAAAGTCCTAGAGGAGAACATAGGCAGCAAAATCTGAGATACTCCATGCAGCAATATTTTCACTAATTTGTCTCCTAGAGCAAGGGACATAAAGGAAAGAACAAACACATGGGACCTCATCAAAATAAAGAGCTTCTGCATGACTAAAGAAAACAGCATTAAAATGAAAAAGAACCCACTGTAGGGGAAAATATATTTGCCAATGATACCTTGTAAATAGTTTGATGTCCAAAATATATAAAGAACTCAAAGGAGTCCACTCAAGGAAGACAAAAAACCCAATTAAATAATGGTCAAAAGACTTGAACAGACACTTCTCCAAGGAGGACATACAAAGAGCCCAGAGACATATGAAAAGATGCTCAGCATCACTAGCCATCAGAGAGATGCAAATTAATAAAAACACAATGAGATAATACTTCACACTAGTTCAAATGGCCATCATAAATAAATCAATAAACAAGTGTTGGAGAGATTTTGGAGAAAAGGGAACCCTGGTGCTCTGTTGGTGGGAATGCAGATTGGTGTAGTCATTGTGGAAAACAGTATGGAATTTCCTTGGAAAACTAAAAATGGAACTGCGTTTTGACCCAGCAATTCCACTTCTGGGATTATACTCTAAGAGTCCTGAAACACCAATTTAAAAGAACCTGTGCACCCGAATGTTCATAGAAGCACAATTTACAATAGCTAAGTGCTAGAAGCAACCTAAGTGCCCATCAGCAAATGAGTGGATCAAAAATCTATGGTAAATTTACACAATGGAATTCTATGCAGCAGAGAGAAAGAAGGAGCTCCTACCCTTTGCAACAGCATGGTTGGAACTGGAGAGCATTATGCTAAGTGAAATAATGCTTGGCCAGATGGTGAGGGACAAAAGTACCATATGATCTCACTTTCAATTGGAACCTAATCAACAAAAGAAAAAAGCAAACAAAATATAACCAGAGATATAGAAATTAAGAACAATCTAATAATAGCGAGGATGGAGGGGGAAGGGGACATAGGGAGAAGGGATTTCAGGAACTACTCTAAAGGACACATGGACAAAACAAGGGGGAGGGTGTAAGCAGGGAGGGAGGTGGGTTTGGCTCGGGTGGGGGGGTGGTGGGGGAAAATGGAGACAACTGTACTTGAACAACAATAAAGTAATTAAAAAAATAAAATCCTTCTTTTATTCAGGCAATTATTTTCTAATTTTTATTTATTTATTTATTTATTTTTATGACACAACACTAACCAAGGAAATAAGATCTGTGGCAAAGGGATTATTTTGTTAGGTAATTCCCATAATCTTGTCAAATTACTTCTAGTTCCTTTTGTCTATTTTGTTTTCAAAAAGCATACTTTTGAATGTGAACGAAAGTTTTTCATTGTATTCAAAGCAGAGTTCCTACAATAAGTTTGAAGGCTGCCATGTTTTAATACCATCTTTTGTAGCTCTATCTGCCAAATTATTGTCTTTAGAACATTTGTTCCTCTGTGCTGTGTGAGTTCTGTAATGAATTACTGATATCTGCACAGGTGATTCTGAAGTGTCTAAGAGCAGCTATAAATTTTTCATCAGATATTTTATTGTGTTTTAGTAGAATACCCTAAATTTTTTTGAAAGTGGGGAAGGGAGGGTTTAAAAGAGGGAGAGAAACATCGATGGGAGAGAGAAACATCAATTGGTTGTGTTTGGACTTGTCCCAACCTGGGACAGAATCAGCAGCCCAGGCATCTGCCCTGAGTGGGATTTGAACCAAAGACCTTTCCCTTTATGGGTTGCTGCTTAATCAACTGGGACACACCAGTCAGGGTGAAACCCTCTATTTCAGCAGTCCCCAACTTTTTGGCACCAGGGACTGGTTTTGTGGAAGAAATTTTTCCACAGATGGGGCAGAGGCCGGGGTGGGGGCAAGGTGGTGGGAGGAAAGAAAGGAGACAGGAGGCAGAGCTCAGGCAGTAATGCTGCCCAAGATTTGCTCCCTAGCCGCTCCCCTCCTGCTGGGCTGCCTAGTTCCTAACAGGCCACAGACCAAGTACCTTCCCCTGCCCCCAGGTTGGGGATCCCTGTTCTATTTAAAAAACTTTTCTCTGTAGCATGACAGACAGCAAAAAGGCACCATATTTATACAATTGCAATATGTTTGTGTGTGTATATATATATATATATTCATATTACCGCAAAGTAGGAAGGTAGAAAAAATATAATTCAAGTTTATTCAGCATTTATAAATGTAATCATTTTAAATTAAAATTTAAATGAATGATGATACTTAATAAATGCTAATGACTAGTGCTCTTAATTTGAAATAGATTTAGACCCCTTGATTTTTTGTCATACATCCTGCAGTTAAAGAAAAATTGCAGTAGACTTCTATATGTACATACACTTTTGAGACATGAGGGACATAATCTGTTCATGGAAAAAGTACATGGAAAATTTATGGCTTTTGACTTTTAAACATTTTAAATTTCTAATAATTACTTTGTCTCTGAATACTTTGTTGTAGGTCACTTATGCTCTCAAAATTGATGGAGAAACATACACTCTTCATCTTGAGAAACAGTAAGTGGCCATTTTTTTCATACAACTTTCAGTTTCTTAAATTTGTACAGTCACTACCCTATATTGAGGCTAAACAAAAGTATGACTATTATGTTTATTTAACATGTTATATCCTCTTTGTGATTCATGTCAGACTGGAATTTCTGTTTTCATTTTGAGATTTGAAATCTAATGTTTAAGCCAAATTTTAATTTAATGATGTAAATACTAGGGTATGTTAGACAGATAAAAATTAGTTTGTGTAACTCCTTAATGTAACCACAGTTGCAACAAATAAAGGAATAATTTTATTTGCCCATGTTTAGCTTTGTCTGTGTTCATCTTATTTCATATACTGATGTGATTTTAAGCATATTACTTGGTATTCTACAATAATTTCTTCTCATTGTGCTATGGTAGTATTTTTAATGTCTTAAATATTCTATCTTACTCTAGGAAATCAATATTAACAACTTTATGTGTCTGTTTCCCCAATTTTCTGTTAAAATTTTACATTTCCCTTAAATAAAACCTACCAAAGGTTTTGGTTTTACAAAAATGGAACTAGAGTATTGGAAATGACAGATCATATTAAATAATGGTGCTTTTTTTCTTGCTGTATATGTATATTATAACTCATTCTTTAATAGATAGCATTTCATACTTTGTAATAGTGATAGATAATGAGGTTATTTCCAGGGATTGTCATGATTAAGTCCTGTAGTAGACATTGTTGTATGTATATTCTAATATAATACAGATTTTGTCTTGTAGCCTTGATATCAAGAAATAGGTTTCTGGATCAAGAAGTATGAATATTTTTCTCTCCCTCGCTTTCTTCCTCCTTTCCCCACCTCTAAAAATCAATAAATAAAATCTTTAAAAAAAGAAGTATGAATACTAATGATAATATTGAAAATAATAACAAAACAATTAAAGTAACTTGCATTTATTGAACACACACCATTTGCTGGGCATATTTCTAAGCAATTTGCATGTAGTGACTGATGTAATTGTCACAGAAACCTCTAAGGTAGGTGCTCTTTATTACTCATGTTTTATAGTATATGAAGTTTTTGAGAGACATTGCCAGTGTGTTTCTGAAAAGATGGTAGCAATTTAGATTTCCAAAGTCTGTGTGATGTACTAAAATATTCTATCTCATCTCAACATCAGTTTGTATTTCCCTAAAAATTAGTTTAAACATTTATTGGCTATTTGCATTTACCTGAATAAGGCTTGCCTATTCATATAGTTTTCTCATTACTATTTTAATATTCTTTATTTCGTAGAGCAATTTCAGGTTTACAACAACATTGACTGGATGTACAGAGGTTTCCCATATGCTTCCTACCTCGCATATGTAGAACCTCCCCTGTTATCAACATCCCCCATCAAAATGATAGGTTGTTATAATTGTTTATCCCAAATTGACATAGCATTATCACAAAAGTCCATAGTTCATATTAGTGTGATATTTTTATACTGGCTTTTTCTTTTCAATGATATACAAATAAAATGGATAATCATGAGAATAATTTAAACAACTAGTGACATACATGGAAGCATTGTGTCTACACTATTTTAAAAGAGTGTACATGGCTGATATAGTGAAATCTGTTATTCCCATACCCAGACCTATTCATTTCTGTCAATCCCCAGTGCTAATCACAATTGTGATATTGACACATATTGTTCTGTCATATATTTCCTCATTCATCTATGTGTCCAGAGATTAATAATAATGTTTTGAGTATTGGTTTATAGATGTAAAGACTTAGCACTATGTATTACTTCATACAATTTATTGATCGTAATATGGCAAGCCACAAAAGTGACCCCAATTCTTTACCTTTCCTTGTATCTTCATTCTTTGTCATACTTGGAGGGGGGACACAAAAAACCCCAAATTTATAAAAAATTGTGTATTTATTTGTACATGTTAGAACTTGAGTCACCTTCAAAGTACTCTCCATTTGATGCAATACACTTATGGAGACTTTTTTTGGCTGCTCAAATCAGGTTTTGAACTTGTCGATTTTGATACCTTTTAGTGCTGCCATTTTTTGTTTCACCTCCTCCACAATGGCATTTTCCCATGAGGAATTTTTTCATCAGGGGAAACAAAAAAAAGTGCCCCAGGGTGAGACTGGGTGAATAGGGAGGGTGGGTATGAGGTGTCATGACATTAAGACAATGAAAAGACGGGCTGTTTTTACCACAGCTTCACTTCATGAAAAGTAACAACAAATGCATATATCTTTTTTGTCTTTATCAGTCACTGGGGACTTGTTAGCAAATACTAAGTAACATATTTATGCTATTACATTCATTGATGGTTAAATCTAAAAGAAATCTTTGTTGTGGGGATTTGAAAGCTCTGTTTTTTACTACAGCTAGAGCTGTGTCATTACAGCATCCATACTGGTATCTCGTTGTACTGGTTATTATTTCTTCTTGTATGTACAATATGCTATGAGAAAGCAAGTTAAATAATGGAGAGATGAACCCATTTAGTTCTTGGAAATTTGAGCTTGTACAATTGAAAGTAAATTTTAATTTCATGATTCTGTAAATTACTTTCATTAATGAAGTTATTACAATGAAGTGTCATTATCTTGGTTGAATTAGGTCATTTTTAGACCCTCATTTCCTGGTATACTCATACAACAAATCAGGAGCACTGTATCCAGATTCTTCATTTATAAAGGTAAGTTTTTCTTTACTCTGTTTGGATTATATTTTTTAGGACATCAAGGTGTCATTGGTGAGAGAAAAGATTGTTTTGTACTGCACAGAATTATTGGGCAAACAGATCACAGATACAAGTATAATGTGGCAATTATAATTAAATCATCTTCAATAGAATACCTACTTTTCTTTTAATCCTCATCTGATGATGTTTATTGATTTTTGAGAGAGAGAGAATTGATCAGTTGCCTCCTGTATGGCCCCTGACTGAGGATTGAACCTACAACCTTTTGGTGTATGGGATGATGCTCCAACTGAGCCATCTGGCCAGAGCTAGGAAAATTACCTTTTAAATTTAAAATTCAGGAATCACTTATCTAAAAGGTCATTTAAACTACCTAGATGTATTAGTAGTAATTTGACAGGAAACTAACACAAAATGTGTGAAGGAGCTAAGAAGTCCTACATGCATTGAGTAGTAGAAATTGATGTATCATAGTATCTGAGTGGTGGAGGTAATGGTGCCAATTATAGAATGACCACTGGGAATGTGAAGACACAAAAGCATATTGGGTATAGCAACTGAATATGTTAACATGTGAAACATAGAAATTTGAATTGTATTCTTGAACACAAAGAACCTTCCCTGTACCAGAAGGGAGACATCCTTGGAGAAGGATGGGAGGCGGAGAATTTAAGGCTAAGAAGGTTTATGAATAAACCTTGTTACTTCTCCACCTTTTAGTACTCGTGGTCCAAAACTCTTTGGTCGGTTCTTCACATATTTATTGTTTCTTTTTCTAAAAGATATTAAAACTTGCTGCTCTGGTCACTTCGTGAGGTCTTCAGCCACTTATGAAGGCCCTCGTGTACATGAAAAAATTCAATAAAGTTTATATGATTTTCTCCTGTTAAAAAATAAAATAAAACACAGGTAGGAGTCAATGAATTTTTCAAAGTATGTGAGAAAGTTAACTTTAATCTGTATGATTCTTACTTTGCCAGACATATGATTTGGAAGAAACAAATGTTTGATAGGTAATTGGTGGATTTTATTTCTGTATTGCAACTGAGAGATTATAAATATGGTAACTGATACAGCATCTGTTGTATTCACCATCTACAAGTAGAAAGCATAACAAAATATTGTACATGAGGTACCTGGTTTTAGACATTTGATGACAGGCAAATGAGGAATTTTCTGTCAGAGAAAGGATGCGTAGAAGGTGAGTCTCACATTCAACTTGGTTCTCTGACTGGGAATAATATCTTAAGCATAGCATTGCAGTTGGGTGATGAAGAACCTGTGAGATGGAGATCATTTTCTGTGGCTGCTCTCCAGCCACTGGATGTCAGTGTGCTTCTTATTTGATCTCTGTTAGTGTCTGCTGGTTAAGACAGATCCTTAGTGGGCCACTGTACACTGCTTAGAGTTGGAGATGTTGGAAAATCTCTCATGAGGATAATTTTCTCTGACTGCATGCAAGGCTAAGACAGTTGAATTGCCCTCTGCTGCTGTGTAGGGTTCGAGAAACCTTCTATGTGAAGGGCTTGTGGCTACAATGGCTGTTGACACCAGTGCAAGTGGAAGTAGCTGTGGCTGTTGTTTGGTACAGAGCAGAGTGTGTTCAGCTTCTGTGGTTAAGCCTAGTTTTGAGAAAATGCAGATGGTTACTGATGCAGATGTACCTCTGGGAACTTAAAATGCATAAGTAAATTCGAAGGAGAGAATGTGATTATACTGAAGTTTCAATAGCACAGGATTAACAAAGGAACAGGACTGATTCTAGATACCACTAGATTTTTAAGGGAATAGAAGGAAAGATTGACTGAAAGAGAATATCAGGGGAGAATCTGGGAGGACATGCGGTGGAAGTCAATGGGAATGAGAGTTTGAACTAAGTATGGTGAAATATTAAGGAGGAAAAATCAATTAAGGTACTTTTGAGTATCAGAAAAAGCAAGTGAGAAGTTCACAGTTGAAGTATAATTAATGTTGTTAATTACATCAAGTTAGAAGTTATGGACCATACATTCCAGGAATGCAGCTGAGAAAGGAAAGATAAAAAAGCATCTGTCAATATTATATGTATGTATGTATGTATTTAGACTAGTATTGCTATAAAAATTTGTGTATACATTTTTTTGTTAGAAAACCTGCTTTTGATTTTTTGGGTATGTGCTTAGAAATGAAATTTCTGAATCATACGGTAATTTTCTGTTCAACTTCATGAGGAAACTCCAAACTGTTTTCCAAGCTGGTTGCAGTATTTAACATTCCCATCAGCAGTGTACAGGAGTTCCAACTGCTTCCCATCCTCACTCATACTTATTATTTTTTTTATTTTTAATTGTTCATTTTTGCACATGTGAAGTGGTAACTCACTTTGGTTTTTATTTGCACTTCCCTAATGACTGATACTGAGCATCTTTTCAAGTGTTTTGGCCATTTGTATATATACCGCAGAGAAATGTCTACTTAAGTCTTTTGCATATTTTAATCACGTTATAAGGCTTTTTGATGTTGAGTTGTACACTAGAGCCTTATCAGAGATATGATTTGCAAATATTTCCTCCATTTCATGAGTTGTCTCTTTCTAGATAATGTCCTGTGATATAGAAAAGTTTTTATAATTTTAGTGAACTCTAGCGTGTCTATTTTTCCCTTTGTTTGTGCTTTAGGTGTCAGATCTAAGAAACCATTGCCCATTGCCATATCCAAATTTATGAAGATTTATCCCTAAAATTTCTTGTAAGAGTTTTATAATTGAGCTCTTATGTTTGGATGTTTGATCCCTTTGGACTTAATTTTTATATATGCTGTAAAGTAATGATCTAACATTACCTTTTTCATGTGGATATTCAGTTTTCCTAGCACAATTTGTTGAAGAGACTATTCTTTCCCTATCGAATAACCTTGGAAATTTTGCTAAAAATGTTTATTAACTATAGATGTAAAAGTTTATTTCTAAACTCTTAATTCTATTGCATTTGTCTATTTGTCTGTTATATTACAGTAACACCCTGTTTGATTATTGTAGCTTTATAGTAAATTTTCATTATCAAAACATCTTAGACACTTTTAATTGGGTTAATATATCTTTTTATTACTGAGTTATAGCAGCTCTTTTTATATCTTGGGTGCAAGTTCTTTTTCAAATATATGTAATGTACATAGATACAGAACAGACTGATGGTTGCCAGGGGAGAAGGGGTTTGGGGACTGGATGAAAAAAGGTGAAAGGATTAAACAGTAGAAATCTATAGTTACAATATAATCCCAGGAATATAGAATACAGCATAGAAAATATAGTCCATAATATTGTAATAACTGTATATGGTGCCAGGTGGGTACTGAAAATATCAAGAAAAACACATTGCAAATTATAACTACTATTCTATATACCTGATACCAATGTAAAATAATATTAATGTAAAATGTAATTAAAAAATAAATTTTTCAAATAAAAATGAAATGAGAGGACTTCCAGTCAAGATGGCAGGGTAAGTAAATATGGCTTACCTCCTCACACGAAACACATCAAAATTATGAGGAAACTATAGAACTTCCATCATTCAGATCATCAGACTGAGCTGAATGGAAGCCCTCTAGCTACAGAATTACAGAAGAAATCCCATTGAGACTGGTAGAAGAGACAGAGATGTGGAAAGGGCTGGTCCCATGCCCAAGTGTGGCAGATAAAAATTGGGAGGGATATCTCAAGAGCTTGGGGTCCCAGCCCCACACCAGAATCCCCAACCTAGGGTTCCGGTGCCAGGAAGTTAAGTCTCCATAACCAATGGGTGTAAAAACCAGCCAGGATTGCTGTTGTGGAAGACAGAAATGTCTGGAAACCCAGGCAGTTCCTTTAAAAAGCCTGCACACAGACTTACTTGGCCTCACTCCTTCTGAGCTCCACTGCTGGGACAGCAGGCTGAAAGGCATCAGAGACTTATAGGGAGAAACTGAATTGTCTGGCATCAGGATGAGAGCTGTGGGGCAGCTTTCTCTCAAAGAGAAGTGCTGGCAGAGGCCATTGTTCCCTTTCTGATCCCTATGTGCACATGGCCAGCAGGCAGGTGCCATTTCTGAGATTCCGTCCACCTGGCTCACACTGTTTGCTCAACCCTGGTGATTCCCTTAGGCGCTGACCCATCCATTTTTCAGGCCCACCTAAGCTGTTTCCAGTGGCTTTTCCATATGAATGACTTGACTCATGCTTCAGATTTTTCTAAATTTTGTCAAACAAGCAAAATTTGACTTCAGCAGGCTCCATACTTCTTACTGTATTGTCCCAGGTACAGCACTATCAGCAACTGGCCTTGGTTCACAGGTTTGCCTCTTGGGGGTACCTCCAAGCCCAGCACAAGTAGCAGCCATCTGTTGATTGTGTTGTAGCTAATGCTGTGTGACCTAGGCATAACACTGGTGGTGGCTGACCTTAGACATGGCAATAGCAATCAAAGCTCAACTATGAGGGGTGGGTATCCTCAGCCCCACAGAGTGGGTGTACCTTGAGTACCCAGCTAAGGTAATAGGGGAGGCTGTACCACTAGACTCTACAGGACACCTACTACATTAAGCCACTCTATCAACCCTGACAGGCATAGTAGCTCTACCTAATCCATAAAAACAAACACAGGGAGTCTTCCAAAATGAGGAGACAAATAAACATGGCCCAATGAAAGAATAGAACAAAACCCCATATAAAGAACTAAACAAAATGGAGAAAAGTAATGTATCACATGCAGAGTTCAAAACAATGATTGTAAGGATGCTCAAGGAACTTAGTGAGGATCTTAACAGCATAAAAAGGAACAGGTTGGAAATGAAGGATACACTAATTGAAGTAAAGAATAATTTACAGGGAATCAACAGTAGAGTGGATGAAGGCAAGAAGCAGTCAGCCATTTGGAACATAAGGAAACAAAAAACAACCAATCAGAACAACAAGAAGAAAAAAGAATCAAAAACATGAGGATAGCGTAAAGAGCCTCTGGGACAACTTCAAGCATACCAACATTCACACCATGGAGGTACTTGAAGGAGAAGAGAAAGAGCAAGGAATTGGAAACCTGTTTGAAACAACAATGAAAGAAAGATTTCCTAACTTGGTGAAGGAAATAGACATACAAATCCAGGAAGCACAGAGAGTCCCAAACATGATGAACTCAAAGAGGCCCACTCCAAGACACATCATAATTAAAACCCCAAATGTTCAATACAAAAGGGAATCATATTTAAGGACAGTTATATTTTATTCTATTTTTATAGAGATTTTATTTATTTACTTATTTTAAAGAGAGAGGAAGGGAGGGAAAGGAGAGGGAGAGAAACATCAATGTGTGATGGCCTCCTGCATTCCCCCTACTGAGGAACTGGCTTGAAACCCAGGCATGTGCCCTGACTGGGAATCGAACCATCTACCCTTTGGTTCACAGGCTGGCACTCAATCCACTGAGCTGCACCAGCCAGGGCCAAAGAGAAAATCTTAAAAGCAGCAAGAGAAAAACAATTAATTACCTACAAGGGAGCCACCGTAATTCTGTCAGTTGATTTCTCAAAAGAAACTTTGCAGGCCAGAAGGTACTGGCAAGACATAATCAAAGTTCTGAAAAGCAAGGGCCTACAACCAAAATCTCTCTACCCAGCAAAACAATCATTTAGAATGTGCAGACAGATAAAGAGCTTCCCAGACAAGGAAAAGCTAAAAATGAGTTTATCATCACCAAAGCAGTATTACAGGAAATGTGAAAAGGTCTTCTTGAAGAAGAAGAAGATCAAAACTATGAACAATAAAATGGCAATAAATACCTTTCTATCAACTGAACCTAAAAAAAAAAAAAAAAAAAAAAAAAAAAAAAAAAAAAAAAAAAAAAAAAAAAAAAAAAAAAAAAAAAAAAAAAAAAAAAAAAAAAAAAAAAAAAAAAAAAAAAAAAAAAAAAAAAAAAAAAAAAAAAAAAAAAAAAAAAAAAAAAAAAAAAAAAAAAAAAAAAAAAAAAA
>PVKU01007635.1:0-42076 GCA_004027475.1 Anoura caudifer | reverse complement strand
CAGAATCAGATAAAAGAATATTTTGATGGTTGCCAGATGGAAGGCAGTTGGGGGGATAGGTGAGAAAGGTGAAGGGACGAAGAAGTACAAATTTGTAATTAAAGAATAGCCACGGGGCTGTAAAGTACAGCATAGAGAATAGAGTCACTAAAGAATATAAATGCAGGACCCACAGACATGGACAGTGGTGTGGGGATTACCTGATAGAGTGGGAGAGGCTGGGTGGAGGGGAACAAAGGGGGAAATTTGGGACATCTGTAATAAAATATAATTAAAAAAGAAAAAGGATATTTAAATTAAAAAAATAAATAAATGCAATAAAATATATGTACTCTGTATTATTTCATATATTACATGGTTTGGCTTTTTGCTTCCTCAATAATATCTTTACAAATATTAATAGACCTTATTTTTTTTCAGGAGTTTATCTTTAAGAAAGATGAAGTGGAAAGTAAAAAAAAGTTCCCCTACACCATCCTTACCCCTTAGTTACTCTGCTATTAACATCTTGTATTAGTATGGTGTTTGGGTTATAATTCATGGGCCCATATTGATATATTACTATTAATTAAATCTTATAGCTTACATTAAGGTTTTTTTCCTGTTTCTGTTCTGCTTGTTCATTATTTTGTTTTTTAGCTTAAATTGTTGATAGGTATGTACTTATTGACATTTCATTGTTTTATTTATTTATTTTTTTTTCATCTTTAGTAGGACTCTACACTTCTTGTAATACTGGTTTGGTGGTTACTAAACTCCTTTAGCTTTTTCTTGTTTGGGAAACTCTTTATGTCCTTTGATTATAACAGCTTCTGTCAAAATTACAGAAGTTAGAATTATAGCAAGAATTTTTGGGGTGGATTCATAGACAGAAAATGGTTAGGAGGAAGATATTGTAAGCAGATAAAAAGGGAATGGAATATCTGGTGAATAATATTGGTTAGTGGCTAAATCTGCATATTTCATACAGTGAGGATAAAACTTTGTTTACAACTCATTCATGAACATGACTTTGTTTATTCCCATTTAGGGCCATTGCTATTATCAAGGATATGCCGCAGAGATTCCAAAATCAGTCGTGACACTTAGCACGTGTTCTGGGCTCAGGTAATGGCATATTCCAGAGATGTGCATGATAAACTATCTTGTGTAACACTGTAATTTTTAGAAATCCCTTGAATTGTAGAGTGAATGCAAAGAAAATATAGACTTTGATTGTGTTTCTTCTCATATATATATATTGTTTTCCTTGTCCTCCTCTTATCATTTTTTATATATTTTTGTCTCTATCCTAGCTTAGTCATAACATTTATTTACAAAAGCCCACTAATATAAAGAATGTTCGCATTTATTAACCACCTAGAACCACAGTGACTCATAAATACCATGTAGACAGAAGGTGTAAGATTGAATTGGAGTTAATTCGAATAAGATGGGACTATTCTTAAATTAAAATAGATCATAAGGACTTCTATAAAGTTTCTATAAAATGTTTTTGCTTAGTTTTGATTTACAGAGCTTGGTGGAAATCTGTATTAATTACCATCATTTGTTTTTTATCTGTTTAAATATTCAGAGGATTATTACAGTTGGAGAATGTCAGTTATGGAATTGAGCCATTGGAATCAGCAGCTATGTATGAGCATATACTTTATCAAATAAAGAACAATGAAATTGATTTTTTTTCTTTACAAGAAAGTCATCCTACAATCCAAACTGCAAATCAGCCCTATAAGATTCTTGTGAAGTCAGAAGTAAGCAACCATTTTCTGAAATCCTCATTTTTTGCTGATTTTGATAAACTGACACTGAAGTGTGTTATATTTGGAAAACAAATTTAAACTGATACTGATTATATTAAAACCTCTTGTAAGATATTTATTTTAAATGGTTTATGAATGTATAAATAAAATGTGTATTCCCATAAAATTTAGAGAATGTGATAAATATAATGTGTGGAGAATGTGATAGACACATACTTCAAAGTGAACATTCTTGCATTTTCCTAATTGCATTTTTATACATATGTACACAGTTGCATTGTTACTGCATTTGCATCCTACTAATAGAATGCTACCCAAATTTGCTGATTATTATTCTGTCAGTATTATTTTTCCAATACATGTTTTTTTCTTTGTTGAAGAGTATTATTATGAGTAATACATGCCACTAAATTTTTATTTTTACTGTTGACAGTATTACAGATGTTCCCATTTTCCTCCCCTTTGCCCACCTCCACCCAGCCCCTGCACCCCCTTCTCTCTGGCCAGTCCTACACTGTTGTCTGTGTCTATGAGTTATGCATATAAGTTCTTTGGTGAATCCCATAACCTTCTCTCATCTGGTTCCTCCCTTCCTCCCCACCGTGACAGCTGTCTGTCTGTTCCATGGGTCCATGCTTCTGTTTCTATTTTCCTTGCCAGTTTATTTTGTTCATTATATTCCACATATAAGTGAGATCATATGGTATTTGTCATTCTAGAACTAGCTTATTTCACTTAGCATAATGACCCATCCATGCTGTTGGAAAAGGTAAGAGTTTCTTGTTTTTTACAGCCATATAGTATTTGACTGTGTAAATGTACCACTGCTTTTTTATCCAGTCATGTCTTGCATCTGCTGGTGGGTATCTGGGCTGTTTCCAAATCTTGGCTACTATAAACAACTCTGCCATAAATATAAGGGGGCATATATTCTTTTGAATTGGTGTTTCAGAATTCTTAGGATGTATTTCCAGAAGTGGGAATCATTGGGTCAAAGGGAGTTCCATTTTAAATTTTTTGGAGGGAATTTTTTTTGTTTGTTTTCCACAATGATTGCACCAGTCTGCATTCCCACCAACTAGGGTCTCCTTTTCTCCACATCCCAGTCAGCACTTGTTTGTTGATTTATGGGTGGTAGCCATTCTGGTAGGTGTGAGGTGATATCTCATTGTGGTTTTAACTTGCATCTCTCTGATGATTAGAGATGTTGAACTTTTTGTTTTTAATGTATCTGTTGGTCATTTGTATGTCCTGTTTGGAGAAGTGTCTATTCAGTTTGTTTGCCTATTTTTTAATTGGATTGTCTCCTTGGTATTGAGTTGTATAAGTTCTTTATATATTTTGAAATTAGCCCCTTATCAGATGTACCATTGGCAAATATGTTATCGCATACCCTGGGTTCCCTTTTCATTTTGATGAGGTTTTCCTTTGCTGTACAGAAGCTTTTTATTTTGATGTAGTACCATTTATGTGTGTTTTCCCTTGTTTCCCTTGCCCTAGGAGACATATTGACAAAAGCATTATTTTGAGAGTTGTCTGAGATTTTACTGCCTATGTTTTCTTCAAGAGGTTTTGTGGTTTTGCAACTTACATTTAAGTCTTTTAGCATTTTGAGTTTTTTCTTGTCTGTGGAGTTAGGTTGGTCGTACTTTCATATTTTTGCATGAACCTGTTCAATATTCCCAACACCATTAAAGAGACTCTCTACTCCATTATATGCTCTTGCATCCTTTGTCAAATATTAATTGATCGTAAAGGTGTGGGTTGATTTCTCTGTGCTGTTCCATTGATCTATATGCCTGTTCTTATGCCATTACCAGGCTGTTTTGATTACAATGGTCTTGTAGTGTGGTTTGATATCAGGTATTGTGATCCCTCGAACTTTGTTCTTCTTTCTCAAGTTTGCTGAGGCTATTCTGGGTCGTTTTTGGTTCCACATAAATTTCTAGGTATTTGTTCTAGATCTGTGAGATATGAAATTTGTGTTTTAATAAGAATTGCATTGGATATATAGATTGCCTTGGGTAATATGGGCATTTTAATAATTTTTTAAAACTTTTTTATTTTTTATTTTTTATTTTAATTGTTCTTCAAATACAGTTTTCTGTCTTTTACTCCCATCCCAGCCCACCCCCAGCCCTCCCCACCTCCCTCCCATTTCCACACACCCCTAGTTTTTGTCCATGTGTCCCTTTACTTGTTCCTGTAAACCCTTCCCCTTTTCTCCTGAAATTCCCTCCCCTCTCCCCTTTGGTCACTGTCAGCCTGTTCTCTATTTCAGTGTCTTTGGTTATATTATGCTTGTTTGTTTGTTTTGTTAATTAGATTCCTGTTAAAGGTGAGATCAAGGATATTTGTCGTTCAACACCTGGCTTATTTCACTTAGCATAATGCTTTTCAGTTGTATCCATGCTGTTGCAAAGGGTAGGAGCTCTTTCTTTCTTTCTGGTGCATAGAATTCCATTGTGTAAATATACTAGAGTTTTTTGATCCATTCATTTACTGATGGGCGCCTTGGTTGCTTTCAACACTTGGCTATTGTAAATTGTGCTGCTATGAACATCAGCGTGCATAGGTTCTTTTGGATTGGTGTTTCAGGATTCTTAGGATATAATCCTAGAAGTGGAATTGCTGGGTCAAAAGGCAGATCCATTTTTAGTTTTCTTAGAAAATTCCATACTGTTTTCCATAGTGGTTGTACCAGTCTGCAATCCCACCAAGAGTGCACTAGGGTCCCCTTTTCTCCACAACCTCTCCAACACTTGTTGTTTGTTGCTTTGTTTGTGATGGCCATTCTGACTGGTGTGAAGTGGTATCTCATTGTGGTTTTAATTTGCATCTCTCTGATCGCTAGTGATACTGAGCATCTTTTCATGTGTCTCTGGATCTTCTTTATGTCCACCTTGGAGAATTTTTTGAATGCACAAATACAGTAAATGCTTCTATATATTTGTATTTTCCTCAATTTCTTTCTTCAATGTCTTATAATTTTCCAAGTACAGGTGTTTACCTCCTTGGTTAAATTTATTCCTAGGTACCTTATTTTGTTGTTGTTGCATAGTAATGAGATTGTTTTCTTAGTTTCTATTTCTGATAGTTTGTTATTATTGTATGGAAATACCATTAATTTCTGAATATTAATTTTGCACCTGCTACTTCACTGAATGTATTTACTAGATCCAGTAGCTTTTTGGTGTAGTCTTTGCGTTTTTGTGTGTACAATATCATGTCATCTGCAAACCATGGCAGTTTTACTTCTTCCTTTCCAATTTGAATGCATTTAGTTTTTCTTTTTAAAGATTTTATTTTAATTTATTTTTAGAGGGGAAGGGAAGGAGAGAGGGAGAGAAATATCAATGTGTGGTTGCCTCTCATGTATCCCCTGCCGGGAACTGGCCTGCAACCCAGGCATGTGCCCTGACTGGGAATCGAACCGTGATCCTTTGGTTCACAGGCCCAAGCTCAATCCACTGAGCTATACCAGCCAGGGTGCATTTATTTTTTCTTCTTGTCTGATTGCTGTGGCTAGGACTTCCAGTACTATGTTGACTAAGAGTAGTGAAAGCAGACATCCCTGTCTTTTTCCTGATCTTAAGGAAAATATTTTTTGTTTTTGCTCAGTGAGTGTGGCTCTTGGCTGGAATTTGTCATATACGGCCTTTATTACACTGAGGTATGTTCCCTGTATTCCCACTTCACTGAGAGTTTTTATCATATATGGGTGCTGGATTTTATCAAAAACTTTTTTGCATGTACTGATATGATCATGTGGTTTTGTCCTTCATTTTGTTTATGTGGTGTGTCATGTTTATTCATTTGAAGATATTGTACCAACCTTGCCTCCCTGGAATATATTCTAGTTGATCATGGTTATGCAAATACCATTAAATTTTAGAGCAATGAATGTCCTGCTCTTAGTGGTATAACATAGGGCTTATGCAGAGTCCAAGGTGGATGAAATTTTGGTTGATTCCCTTCCTGGCTTTGCCTCAAGGTCCCTAAGAGTCCCTCTCTAGACTACATAAATCTAGTCAAGAGTAAAGGGAAACTAGTATGTCTCCACATTGGTACAGATGAGCTTGGACAGCTGCTTTTCATTGGTATCTCTTCTCTTGGAGAGAGAGCAAATATCATTTTTGGATAATTGGCCTTTTCTTATACTATAACCCAAAGTATAATATGTCACTAATCTCCTCTTAGACGTGAAAGAACTGCATGTATTCTAAAATAAAAATGATTATCAGGAAGAAATAAACATGACCCATATGAATGGATATAAATATAGACAATATAGAAAAATGTAATATTCAAAGTGAATGAAAAACAATGTTGATGCCATTTAATATTCATGTACTGCCTCATAGGTACCACATATTGTTTTAAGAGCTTTTACATGTAGCCCTTCTTTGCAGTTCTTTCAACAATTCTAGTATTAGTGTCATTGCCAAATGCAGGCCAGAATGTGGAACAACTGGCACTTATTAATTCTTGGTAAAAATGCAGAATGATCAAATGACTTTAGCAAACAATCTGGCACTTTCAAACCACTTTTATACATTTACCATTACTGGATGACTCAGATATTCCATTTCTAAGTACCAAGAAAAATGAAAGAGAAAAACTGCACACAGGCCTGTGCAATAATACTCATAACAGCTTTTTAAATAATAGCTAAAGTATCTAAATAAGCACACGATCAACAGGTTACTGCATATACCAGCTGCAATGTGTGTCTTCAATGGCACACTACATAGAAAAAAGGTAATGCATTAACTAATAATGAGAGCAACAACAAGGGGACTGCTGAATGGAAGAAGGCCAACAGAAATGAATACATGCCCTATGAGTCCATATATATGAAATTCTAATACAGATCATTGTAACCCAAGTTGAAAAAAAGCAGATCATTGGTTGCCTTGAGCCCTGTGGGCTACTGCCTTGGAAGTGGGTGATGGGAACATTCTTTGTCTTACTTAATGGAAATGGTTACATGGCTACATACATTAATATTAATGCATATAACTGTATACTCAAAATGGATGCATTTTATTGAGTGTAAGCCACAATGAAGTCAATCTAAATAATTTAAGGTATAAAAATAATGAGAAAATAAGAGGCAGTGTTTGGGGGAAAGTTGATGTGAGTTTGTTAGCCTGAAGGTTGGAGGAGGATCCTAGAGGAAGGTTTTGAGAGGAAGAATACATGGGTTCTCCAGCACTGCTTTACTAAGTAACAGTTACTAGTAACTGTTTACTAAGAATGTAAAATAAAAGCTTCTGATTTGAATTTCTAAAATATGTATTTGGAGCCTCACCTGTTCATTTATTCAGTGAACAGCCATCCTTTTGTTTTCCTATAATCTGTATAACTTTATGTATCTATATTTATCTATTTCTCTGTCTATGCCTCTCTGTGTGTACACATATTATGCACATAATTACAAACAATATAAGAATTTTAAATGTGTTATTTAATTCATTTTTTCTATTTCACAGAAAAAATCAGATGTGCTATTGAAAAAAACTCTGAAAATACAAATCATTATGGATAAAGCCTTGGTATGCATTATTGATGCATTTCATCATATATTTATTTTGTGTTTAAATACAAAGGAATAATGGGGTGGAAATGGGAGGGAGCTGAGGAGGGCTGGGGTGGTGGGCTGGGATGGGAGTAGAACAGAAAACTGTACAAGAACTACAATTAAAATAAAAATTTAAAAAATACAAAGGAATAAGAAAAAGGAAACAGACCTTTTTGTAACACAGATGTATTTAGCTTTAAGCTTTTTTATATTAATCTAACTCTCATATTAATATAGTTATCTCAATATATGACATCTTCTTATTGTCTAGTAATGTCTTGATAAATATTTTCATGCTGTGACCTCTTAATATTTCTGTCCTCCTAATATAGTGGTTTTAAAATTTTAATTTGCATATATTGGCTTTATTTAAACACTCTTTGTCATTTGGGCTATTGATAATTAGTGATTATTGACATATGCGAGCTCATTTCCATAACCATATTTTTTATTTCTTTTGTCTTATTTTTCATAAGTTTAGGCTTACAATGGATCACCTTCACTCATTCCACATATATGCTGCATTGTGTGAAAGTCACATACAGAAAAATAGCAAAGTGTAAACAGTTTCTAAATAACTAGGAGAATAGCATCACTTATGTCTAAGTCAGAGAACTCTGTCCATTGCATTTCCTGTCAGTAATCTTCTGCTGACTTGCTGCAGATTATTGAAAATCTCAAGCTGCCACTTTTTATGCTTTTCACAAACAGAAACGTATATGAACACACAATTAGAATTATTTCACAGAAAATTATGATTTTTGTTCCCTTAAATAAGGACATATTCTTTTCTCTTTATCCTCACCTGAAGACATTTTTTTCCCTTGACTTTAGGGAGAAAGGGAGTTGGACAGGGAAATGGGGGGAGGAGAGAGAGAGAGAGACATTGATTGGTTGCCTTCTCATGCATGCCTCAACCAGGTATTGAACCTGCAACCTGGGTATGTTCCCAGACCTCATATTGAACTTGTGACCTTTGAGTCTATGGGACAATGCTCCAACTAGCTGAGCCACACCAGCCAGGGCAGGACATATTCTTAAAATTGTTCACTGTTGTCGTACTCAGACCTCTCTGTTAGACCAAAAGACTTAGTTTAGCTAGAGACTTGCATTCTGGTTTTTACCCTTAGTATTTATACAATGTTGGAAATTTAACATTTAACCCTTAATTTCTATATATGTAAACAGAAAGATAATCATAACTCTATCATTTCAATATTATTGATTAGTACCTAAAGACCTTGGGCTTATACCTAAAACATTAAAATTTGATACATTTTAATTCTGCTTTTGCCTTTATACTTAAGCTTTTATTGTAACATTTTTTAATCTATTTAAAATGTGGTAATTCATTAATTTTGACTGGTGATTAAGAAACAGAGTTTGCCTTTCAGTATGATTATATGGGCTCTGAAGTGACAGTTGCAGTGGAGAAGGTTGTCCATATCTTTGGTCTCATCAACACTGTAAGTAGTTATGATTCCTATTTTAAATAAGAAACATTCTTATTAATGCAATAACATTTCTATTAAAAGTATAGTCCTACCAATCAGCTTTAGTCACCAATGGATTTTATCTCCAAATAACTGTAAATTGAATAGATTAGCATTATATAGAGAGATGTAATGTTATATTAGTGATTACCTAAAGTATATATTATGCATCTCGCTTTTCAGATGTTTTCCCAGCTAAAAGTGACTTTTATGTTAACATCTTTGGAGCTCTGGTCAGATGAAAATAAGATTTTATCTGATGGGGATGCTAATGAAGTACTGCAAAGATTTGTGTCATGGAAAGAAAAATTTTTGTTTCAAAGGTCCCGTGATATGGCATTTTTATTAGTGTAAGTACCTTATTTGCATTAATATGTGGTTTTTCAAATCATTTGATATGTTAGCTATCACAATAATATATAAAATCTAATATGTATAACGACAAAAATTAGTGTATGAGTACAGTATTTGTAAAGTACAAAATAAAAAAATAAATAAAAGAACAAGGGAACATGAGAAATCATTGCAGGCCATTATTCTCAGAGTGGACTATTTACCTATGAAAACTGAATGAACTGGAAAATATAGAATGTCTTGGAATAAACATGGGCCTCTGTGGTTTTAAAGATTTTCTTAGATGTGAATAATTTATACCATCATTTTAACATTCAAGAAAATACAAATAAGTTAATGGAATGTAATAACTCCATAAATGCTGGTTACAATACAAAACATTAAATTGTAAGGTGCTTACCTTCTGATATTTCTTTATTGACACAAGTGGTAGCTAATTAATTAGTTGCACTTTATCTTTCAAAAGACTATGTAGACTTTGTTTTAATAACTTGATATTTTAGATAAAAAACATAATTTTGAAATTATAAGCAATGTAGAATACATTTATAAATCTCTTGGTGTCTCCTGTGGAATGTGAGGTCAGGTTTGGGGATTTGGGAGTAAAATGAACTAAGAGCTGAAATGAGTAAGGACAGTTTGCACATCCTATCTACTTTTTTCTTAGTGAGTCTACTGCATATTGTCTCTATTTGTCTTCCAATTGATGTTTTTACATACTTTGCAGGTTTGTCATGTGTAAATCATGGCAATAAGGTATTCTGACTTTTATGTCTAAAAATTATATCCATCTAGCACTGACAATAGTGCTGATTAATATATTTTTTTTAATTCTCACCCTAAGACAGTTTTCCAATGCTTTTAGAGAGAGAGGAAGGGAAGAAAGAGGGAGAGAAAACCCTCGATGTGAGACAGAAGCATGAATTGGTTGCCTTCTTGTGTGCACCCCAACTGGGAATCAAAGTTGCAACCTGGGTATGTGCCCTGACCAGGAATGGAACCTGTGACCTTTCAGTCTACAGGATGACACTCCAACCAACTGAGCCACACTGTCCAGGGATGATTAATTTTTTGGATGGATTAGGCACTGCTGGGTTCTGGGATATGTGTGAAATAAAGTTAAAGTATCCTTTAAAACATAACTTTGTAGGAATTATGGGAGATTACCCAAACACAGAATGATTAAATGCACTGGACATGATATGTAATATTCACGTTGTAAAGAAAGCATAGCTCTGTTGAAGCATCCAAGTCTTAAAAGGTCATTAATATTAATAATTAAAAATGCATTTATCAGCACTGGCTGGTGTGGCTCAGTTGTTTGGAGCATTGTCCCACACACCAAAAGGTTGGGAATTCAGCTCATGGTCAGCGCACATACCTAGGTTGTTCCCTGTCTAGGGCTCATGTAGGAGGCAACCAATTGATGTTTCCATCTCATATTGATATTTCTCACTCTTTCTCTCCATTCCTCTCTCTCTAAAGCCAATAAACATATTTTAAATAAATAAATAAATAAAGTGCATTTATCTATAAGAGAAATTTTATTATTTAGTTACAGGAATTATTCTAATTATGTGGGAGCAGCATATCATGGAATGGCATGTGATCCAAAACTTGCTGCAGGAATTGCTCTGGTATGCATTTTATTCCCATGTCTTCAGTAGTTATACACCGTTTGAAAGTTAACGACAACTTCAAGGAAGGAAAGTCTGTATAAGTGTATCTACCATACTGTTTTGACAGATTTTTAGAAGATGCTTTTATATAGATTTTGGAATTCAAATGACATAGTTTTAAAAGGATTTTTATTATGGTAGAATAGATAAATGGGAATGCAGATATCACTTCAATGTCAATTATTTGGCATATGTACTCAGAAGGAGGTTCACTGTATAATATGGCTCTCTTTTTAATATTCCAAGAAATCATCATACTGCTGACATCATTTTATAATCCCCAAGTTCATATTGTATTCATGTAAACATCACCAATACTTTTTTTCTGTACTTTTTAAAAAATACCTGTCATCCTAATTGGTATGAGGTGATATCTCATTGTGGTTTTGATTTGCATTTCCATGATTATTAGTGATACTGAGCATCTCCTCATGTATTTTGGCTTTTTGTATATCATTTCTGGAGAAATAGCTATTCAAATTCTTAGTTCATATTTTATTTTATTTTATTTTATTCATTTTTATCATTTTTATTATCAATCACTGTTGACATACATTATTATATTTGTTTCACATGTACACCCCAGTGATTAGACATTACATAGCTTAATATATGATCATCTCAATAAATCTTATCACCTGACACAATACATAGTAATTAGGCTATTATTGGCTGTATTCCCTATGCTGTAATTTATGTCCCTGTGACTATTCTGAAGCAAACAATCTGTACTTCTTAATCACTTTACCTTTTGTACCCATCACCTGACCCCTCTCCTATCTGGCAACTGACAAAATGTTTTCTGTATCTATGATTCTGCTTCTTTTATGCTGGACCTTTTGTGTTTTCTACAAACAAGATCATGTCAGCTGTGAACAGAGAGAATTTTACTTCTTCCTTTCCAATTTAGAGTTCATTTATCTATTTTATTGCTTGATTGCTCTGGCTAGATCTTCCAACATTATGTTAAATAGATGTGGCCAGAGAGGGAACATCCTGGCTTATTCTTGATCTTAGAGGAAAATCTTTGAGGAATTCACTAGTGAGTATGATGTTAGCTGTGAGTTTTTCATGTTATTTATTGTATTGAGATAGTTTTCTCATATTCCCATTTGGTTGAGTGGTGTTTATTAAAACATGTGTTGAGTCTTGTAAAATGCATTTTCTGCATTAACTGAGATGACTATATAGATTTTGCCGTTCATTCTGTAAAAATGGTGTATTACATTGACAGGTTTTCCTATGTTAAGTAATCTCTGTGTTCCAGGGAAAAAAATCTCACTTATGGTGTATAATCCTTTTAATGTGCTATTGAATTTGGTTTGCTAGTATGTTGTTGAGGAACGTTTTGTATTAATGTTCATCAAGTATATTAGTTTGTAAATTTTTTCTTGAGTGTTTTGGTATCAGGGTAATGCTGGCCTGATAGAATAATTTTGTGAGCATCCGCTCTTCATTTCTGTGGAAGTGTTTGAGGAGAATTGTCATGAAATCTTAGCTAAATGGTTGATAGAATTTGCCAGTGATTCAGGTCCACCAAAGCCTGAACCACTGGCAAATTCTGATTTAAAAGCCTGATTCAAAGCCATCAGGTCCTGGGTTTTTCTTGTTGTTCTTGGAAAGTTTTTTTTTTTTAAATTTATTTTAATTGTTTTTCTTATACAGTTTTCTGTCTTCTACTCCCATCCCAGCCCACTGCCCCAGCCCTCCCCAGCTCCCTCCCATTTGGAAGGTTTTTGATTACTGCTTCAATCTCCTTACTAGTTATTTGCCCTTCAGATTCCCTCTTTCTTCATCATTCAATCTTGATAGGTTATATGTATGCTTTTCTTCTAGCTTATTAATAACCTGAATGTAGAAAGATGTTGAATCTTGGTGTCAAGTGTGATGAATACAATCATGTACCATCTAATGTTATTTAGGTCAACAATGGACCATTCTTTGGTGGGGGTCCTAGAAGATTATAATGGATCTGAAGAATGACTATCACCTAGTAAGGTTGTAGCCATCGTAACTTCATAATGCAACACATTACTCATGTGATTCTGGGGATGTAGGTGTCAACAAACCTATTGTACTGCCAGTTATATAAAAGTGGAAATACAATTATCTACAGTACATAATACTTGAAAATGATAATAAATGACTATGTTGCTGGTTTATATATTTACTATACTACACTATTTTTATTTTTTAATTATTTTTTATTGTTGTTCAATTATAGTTGCACCGCTCTTTTCCCCGTTGCTCTCCCCTGCACCACCCACCCCCCATCCATTGCCATAGTCAATCCCCACCCTGTTATCCATGGGTCCTTTATACATGTTCTTTGGCTTGCCCCTTCTCCTTCTTTCCATCATTATCCCCCTTCCCACTTCCCTCTGGTCAGTGTCAATTTTTTGTTTATTTCCCTGTCTCAAGTTCTATTTTGCTTGTTTCTTTTGTTGATTAGGTTCCACTAATAGGTAGATCATATGGTATTTGTCTTTCATCACCTGGATTTTTTTACTTATCATAATGCTCTCCAGTTCTATGCATGCTGTGGTTCAAGGGTAGAAGTTCCTTTCTTTCTGCTGTGTAATATTCCATTACGTAAATGTATCATAGTTTTTTGATCCACTCATTTACTGATGGGCACTTAGGCTATTTCCCGCACTTGGATATTGTATACAACACTGCTGCAAACATTGGGGTGCATAGGTTCTTTTCAAGTGGTGTTTCAGGATTGTTAGGGTGTGGTCCCAGCAGTGGAATCACTGAATCAAAAGGCAGTTTCATTTTCAATTTTTTAAGGAAGTTCCATACTATTTTCCACGGTGGATGCACCAGTCTGCGTTCCCAGCAATAGTGCGCTAGTGTTTTCTTCTCTCCATAACCTCACAAGCACTTGTTTGTTGATTTGTTAATGATGGTGATACTTTTATCATTATTTTAGAGTGTACACCTTCTACTTATAAAAATAACTTTGTTGTAAAACATCATATCATATAATATTACAGCAGCCTCCTACATCTCGTGTTTATTACATCTCTTGATCGCATCAGTGTATTTTGTAGTTTATCCAATCTTGTGTTGTTTTGTTCATCATGGCCCCTAAGCATACAAAATCACTGTTGCAAATAAGTGACCACTGTGAGTGATAGCTGTGGAGACAAAATTAAAGTATTTAAGTACTACAACGGAGGAAAGTCAGCGCATGCTTGCCAGCCAGGCATATTTTATTTCACCGTGGCCACAATCTCTCTCTCTCTCATTACATATGTATCTTAGGTACTTTTATTTCTTCCAATTAGTTTTTTTATCAAGAGTGACTGTAAAAATTTAATTGAGTCCCATCATCATCATGGAAATGGCTTTAAAAGAAAACTGGTCAGATGAATATTATTGCTTCTTATTTTCAACCACTAAATAGTTGCCATTGATAAATAGCCAACAGTCTGTCAAGAATGCTCAAGGTATAATGCAACATGCCTGTTCACGTTGGAGGTTGAGGGGAGGGAAGACTAGGAAATAATTTATGTGAACTTCTTGATATCATCATACAAGACAAGCACAAAAGCACCACCATCCCTCTGCCAACATTAGACCATGCACCCTTGAAAAAGGCTTTGCCTCCTTCATCACCAGCAATCTTCCAGCAGTTGAGCATGCCTGTGTACATGATATCAATTCCTTTGTACCCTGACTGCATCATCATACACTGACAAACAGTGTCAAATAGATAGAAATCCAACCCAGCTGATGAAGATGTGAGTATTCCTGGGATCTGGAAGCATTCCCTTTGCAGTGTCCTAGATACTGAAGTATGCAGCTTGGTAGATGATAATACCCTGTACAGACACATTAAAGCCTTGGCACAGACCCTTAATCCAACTCCAGAATTGTAGATCTCAATGAGGCAGTCATTGAGGTCTTTGAATTCCCTTTCAGCTCCAGCTTTGCCCATATCAGCTGCTAGACGAGTATGATAAAAATTCAGAGGATATATAAAACACAGTGAGGTGGCCCCAGCAGCACTGCCTGATGCCAGATTCCCTGCAAAGAAGCACCAAAACTGTGTCCTCTCATGCACACCACCCAGGAAGATCTGCTTGTATTTATCTTTAAAGGCAAAGTTGAGAGCCTGGGTGGGGAGATAGCTGATGACATTGGCCACATTACCATACCAGAAGGAAAGGATTCCTTTTCGCCTTGGGGATACAAACCACATAGTGTATGATGCCCTTGTATTGCTTGTCTATGGTGAGTTGCTTGCTGGCATGCTACACCTGCAGCAGCAGCTTGCCTACTTGATTGGCACTACCACGGTCTTGGTGATGGCCATGGCCAATCCACTTGCCAGGAAGTCCTTGGTGAAAGACACAGAAGTGTCTATGATGTTGAAAGGAAAGAAAGGGTGGGGTGACTGTGGGACTGGGCTCATAACCAGCTGGAACTGCAGGGCTATAGATAGCCACAATCTTAAAAATAAAGAACAAAATGACAGAAGCTATTGAAGGATCTCTTCAGTGAATGGAACAAAACTAACAAATTCAAGAAGGGCCTATATAATACATGGAGAAAATTCTAAAGACCTGTAATGAAGACCAGACACAGGAGTATATCTGTTTGCATCATAGTGATGATGGCCAAAACAACAAGTTTGTTTGTGATGCTGAACAAAGCTGTACCCAACCACAATGTTGAATATACTGCCACCTCTACATGTTTTAAACAATCCAAGAATCAAAGGGGTTGCAAGATGATCCTGGAAAAGGAGGATCTTTTTTGTACCTCCTTCCAGAACCAAACTGGAAATAAAACTGAATTGGGAAATGGTCACCCTGAATTACCAAGTGAACACTCTCTGAAAGGAGACTTTTAACCAAGCATGGACAGAAACCACCTTGAGGCCAGTAGGAGGAAAGACGTGGTCATACAGGATAGCCCTGCTCCCAGAGGTGGCAGCCGAGGTTGAAGAGGGATAGCAGGGATGCAGAAGCTTCCCCCTGAGAGGAGGGACTCATGGACCCCAGACTGGGCTCCCCAGCTGGGAGTGCCACAGCTGGGATCAGCCACCCATGTAGTTGTATCCATTGATGAAAGATGGCAGAGTTTCTATCCACTGAGAGATGGAACACATTGAAGACAAAGCCACTTTTGTAAGGGGCCAAAGCACCCTGGGTTCTGGCAAAGGAGGGGTGGTACACACTGGAATCGCCTGAGGAGGGTCTGAAGTGGGAGGCATTGGGAAGAGACATGGGGAAATGGTTGGTGGGATCCCTGTGCTGGGTCATTGTCCAATATTGCAGCAGCCATTTCTTCTTTAGAAAAGCAAGGCCCTCCCAGGGAATCAACCTGGAGAAAGGCAATTATTCCACCCTCTGGGATACCTGCTCACCCTACCTTTTGAAATCTCACTCACTCCATCCTCTGGAATTTCACTCACCCCAGCCTGCCTCTTAACTCTTGCAGTGGAGACAGCAGCATAGGCAGACTCAGGGTGTGTCAGAGACTGGCTTTGGGTTGCGGCTTTTCCTACACCTCCATGGGAACTGGACTGGCACTTCCTCATCACGGGAAAGCTGATGGAAACACCCTCCTGGTGTCTGGCAGACCCAAACTCTGGGCTCTGGAGGTCATGCCCACATGCCTGCTAGGGGCTCCACCGGGCAGAGTTCAGGGAAATAATCCAGGATAGACTCAGATGTGTGGCTCTGGGCCAAGGAAGACTCCCACCATCTTCCCTGAAGTCTGAAGGGCACCTCTCATTCACGGGAGATTCAGGGGTCCCACCTGCCCCATTCCTCCAGAAGCCATTTCAGAAACAGCTGTTTCAGTGACTAAGATTGACAGCCAGCGGCAAGCAGAGACAGGCAGAGATGGATCCTGTGGTGCCTTGGGACTCTTGTTTTCCTACCCCTGGACCCAGTGCTGATAAAAGCCAGCTTTGTAGAGCAACTTGGCTCATCCTGGGTGTGGCCAAGCCTGGAGGAATCAGCCCCAAACTCTGGATCACTTGTAGCTTCAAACAGGCTGCTGAGAGCTAGGTATATGGACAGCATCTGACATTGGCTTACATCAGCTTCAGACCACACTGGAGCAGTATCCAAAGGGAGGTCGCAGCAGGCAGGCACTAAACTCTGCTGAGACAAGTTCCACTTTTTTTTTGCCATTATTTTCTTGTTCATAGCTTTATTAATTTTTCCATGTTTGCTATTTTTCTTTCATATTTGCTATTTCATATTTCTTTCATACTCTTTGCTTTACTATTTTTACTCTCTCCCTTTCTTATTCTTTTTTCTTTTTGTTATTTTACTTCCTTTTTTCTGTTTTTCTCCATTTCTTATTTTTTCTCTTCCTTCTTTCTTCTGATACTCTTTTTTCTTTTCTTTTGTCTTCTCATATTCTTTTTTCTTTTACTATTCCTTACTCCGTTTCTCTTATTCTTTTCTCTTTTGTTGTTGCACTTGGGATTTTGCTTGTCATTGTTTGTTTTTATTTGTGTTGTTTGGTAAACCTGCACATGAATGTTTAGAGCAACTGTATTCATAATTGACACAAGTGGAAAGCAACCAGGATGTCCACTAGTAGGTGAATGGATAAACAAACTGAGGTAAATCCTATTATGGAATATTATTCAGTGCTTTAAAATGAGCCATTGAGTCACTAAAAGACATAGAGAAAACTTAAGTCATTAGTTAAAGAAGCCAGCCTGAAATGGCCAAATAGCATATGATTCCATATACATGACATTACAGAAAAGGAAAAGCTATGGAGACAGTGAAAAGCTCATTGGTTGTCAGGAGTTTATGTCTTCCTGACATTACTGCTTCTCAAATTTTATTTTTTAAGAAAAAGGAAATATTGCTTTCAAGGTGTTATAGTATTCTGCCTTCAGAAAAAAATTGATTTCACTTACTCTCCTAAAACTATTTCTTTATTTTATTTTATTACTTTTTTCATTCTTAAAATACAGTTGTCTCCATTTTCTCCTCACCACTCTCCTCTGCCCCAGCCACCCACACCTCCCACATGCAGTCCTCCCCTCAGTTGGCTTTGTTCATGGGTCCTTTATACATGTTCCTTGGCTTGTCCCTTCCCCTTCTTTCCCCTGTTATCCCCCTCCCCACTTCCCTCTGTTAGTTTGTTCTTTATTTCCAAGTCTCTGGTTCTATTTTACTCATTTGTTTGTTTTGTTGATTAGGTTCCACTTATATGTGAGATCATATGGTATTTGTCTTTCACCACCTGGCTTATCTCACTTAGCATAATGCTCTCTAGTTCCATCCATGGTCTCGTGAAAGGTAGGAGTCCCTTTTTTCTTTCTGCTGCTTAGAATCCCACTATGTAAATGTACCATAGGTTTTTAAAAATATATTTTATTGATTACACTATTACAGTTGTCCCATTTCCCCCCTTTATTCCCCTCCTCCCTGCGTACCCCCTCCCACCAACATTCCATCCCTTTAGTTCATGTCCATGAATCATACATATAAGTTCTTTGTATGTATTCATACATATATTCCCTATACTATTCTTAACCTCCCTCTGTCTATTTTCTACGTACCATTTATGCTACTTATTCTCTATACCTTTTTCCCCCTTCCCCTCCCACTCTCCTGTTGATAACCCTCCATGTGATCTCCATTTCTGTGTTTCTGTTCCTGTTCTAGGTGTTGCTTAGTTTGCTTTTGTTTTAGTTTTAGTTGTGGTTGTTAATAACTGGAGTTTGCTATCATTTTACTGTTCATATTTTTTTATCTTCTTTTTCTTAGATAAATCCCTTTAACATTTCATATAATAAGGGCTTGGTGATGATGAACCCCTTTAACTTGACCTTGTCTGAGAAGCACTTTATTTGCCCTTCCATTCTAAATGAAGGTTTTGCTGGATAGAGTCATCTTGGATGTAGGTCCTTGCCTTTCATGACTTGGAATACTTCTTTCCAGCCCCTTCTTGCCTGTAAGGTCTCTTTTGGGAAATCAGCTGACAGCCTTATGAGAACTTCTTTGTAGGTAACTGTCTTGTTTTCTTTTGCTGCTTTTAAGATTCTCTTCATTTTATTTTTTGTATTTTTTATTTTTTAAAGATTTTATTGATTTTTAGAAAGAGGGGAAGGAAGGGAGAAGGAGAGGGAGAGAAACATCAATGTGTGGTTGCCTTTTGTGTGGCCCCACATGGGGACCTGGCCTGCAACCCAGGCATGTTCCCTGACTGAGATTCTCTCCTTCATTTTAATCTTGGGTAATGTAATTATGATGTGCCTTGGGGTGTTCCTCCTTCTTCCCAAGAGAAGCTTGGGTCCTTCTTGGGAACCTTCTCTTCCCAAGAGAAGCTTGGGTTCAGCTTCTCTGGGACTCTGAGCTTCCTGGATATCCTGGAAGTCTATTTCCTATGCCAGATTGGGGAAGTTCTCCTTTATTATTTGTTCAAATAAGTTTTCAATTTCTTGCTATTGTTCTTTTCCTTCTGGCACCCCTATTATTTGGATGTTGGAATGTTTAAGATTGTGCTGGAGGTTCCTAAGCCTCTCCTCATTTTTTTGAATTCTTGTTTCTTCATTCTTTTCTGGTGGAATGTTTCTTTCTTCCTTCCAGTCCACACCATTAATTAGACTTCCAGTTTCCTTCCTATCACTATTGACTCCCTGTACATTTTCCTTTATTTCACTTAGTATTGCTTTTATTTTTTCATCTTGTTTGCAACCAAATTCAACCAATTCTGTGAGCATCCTGATTAGCAGTTTTTTGAACTGTGCATCTGATAGTTTGGCTATCTCTTCATTGCTTAGTTGTATTTTTTGTGGAGCTTTGATCTGTTCTTTCATTGGGGCCATATATATATATATTTTGTCTCTGTGCACCATGTATAAGGGGTGGAGCCTTAGGTTTTCACCAGGGCAGGGTAACCCATGTCACTGCTTTGTGACACTGTATGTGGAGAAGGGGTGGAGAGGGAACAGTGGTGCTTGCTCTGTTCTCTGCTGGATTTCAGTCACTTCCCTTGCTACCCTCAAGCAAAGTGGGCCCTTCTGGTGCTGATTCCTGGGTTGGGTGGGCTTTTGTAGTTCTAGTACCCAGTGTGTCTCTCTAATGAACCCTCCTGTGTGGCTGGGAGTTTCTCTCACTGCTGCCTCAACCCCCACTGGTGTTTTCAATCAGTGGTTTGAGGCTTTATTTCCCTTTCTGGGACCCAGAGTTGCGAGGTCTGTCTCGCTCCCCAGCTGTTCCTCCTAGTTTATCCGCATGTGAATGTGGGACTGCCTGCTTCACCAGCCACCTTTCTGGCTGGCTGCGGCCTTGCCCTCCCAGCTCCACAATCCACAGCTTCACTGGGTCCTCCACCTCTGCATTGCCAGGAGTCCTCTCCATACGGCTGCCCATCTCCACCCCTTCCACTGGTCTGGATTGATGTTTCTTTAACTCCTTGGTTGTTGGACTTCCATACAGCTCAATTTTCTGTCAGTTCTGGCTGGTTTTTGTTTTTAAATTGTCCTTCTTTTGGTTGTGCGTGGAGGCACAGTGTGTCTACCTATGGCTCCATCTTGGCCAGAATTCTGTACCATAGTTTGTTGATCTCCTCATTTACTGATGGGTACTTAGGCTGCCTCCAGCCCTTGGCTATTGTAAATTGTGCTGCTATGAACATTGCGCTGCATCGGTTCTTTTGAATTGTTGTTTCAGGATTCTTAGGATATAATCCTAGCAGTGGAATTTCCAGGTCAAAAGGCAGCTCCATTTTTAGTTCTTTGAGGAAATTCCATACTGTTTTCCAAAGTGGCTGCTCCAATCTGCATTCCCACCAACAGTGCACTAGGGTTCCCTTTCCTCCACATCCTTGCCAGCACTTATTGTTTGTTGATTCATTAATGATAGGTGTTTTGGTAGATGCAAGGTGATATTTCATTGCAGTTTTAATTTGTGTCTTTCTGATGGCTAGTGATGCTCAGAATCTTTTCATGCGTGTATGGTCCTCTGAATGTACTCCTTGGAGAAGTATCTGTTCAGGTCCTCTGCCCATTTTTTAATTGGATTGTTTGTCTTCCTGGAGTGGAGTCATGTGAGTTCTTCATAAATTTTGGAGATCAAATCCTTGTTCGAAGTATCATTGGCAAATATATTTCCCTATACAGTTGGTTTCCTTTCAGTTTTGCTGATGTTTTCTTTAGCCATTCAGAAGCTTTTTAATTTGATGAAGTTCCATCTGCTTATTCTTTCCTTTGTGCCTTTGCTCTAGAGGGCATATTGATGAAAATATTGCTGCATGGAATATCTGAGATTTTCCTGCCTATGTTTTCTTCTAGGACTTTTATGGTATTGTGACTTATATTTAAATCTTTTATCCATCTTGAGTTTATTGTGGTGTATGGTGTAAGTTAGTGGTCAAGTTTCATTGTTTTGCGTGTACTTGTCTAGATTTAACAACAACATTTGTTCAAAAGGCTATTTTTACTCCATTTTATGCTTCTGCTCCTTTGTTGAATATTAATTGACCATAGAGACATAAAAAATGCAAGAAAAGGGAAGACTCCTAAAACTATTTCTGAAGTCAAAACTGATTTTCAATTCAATCCTTAAGAATTTGTGTATTTTTTCCTAGAGTTCGCTGGGAAAAAAAGTTACTAAAACAATGCTTATTCTTCTAAAAAATTTAAAGTTAGTTGAATTTAAATCAGTAATATAATAAAAATAGCATTACTTTTATCTGTTGAATGCCAATGCTGTTTGGATTTAAAATACCATTTTCCAAATTTACCTTTTTTTGTTTCTCATATTTCTAAGAAAATGTTGAGCTTTGGAATACTATTTTTCTAACACTTGTATTTGCATTTAGGTAGCATGTCCACAAATTACTTATGTAAAGATCAGATGGGTAAAGAAATAACTTAGGCAACATTTTTTTTGTGTGTGTGTTTAGTATCCAAACAGGATAACTTCAGAGGCATTTTCAGTTGTTATGGCACAGTTGCTTGGAATTAATCTGGGATTCACATATGATGACATCTATAATTGTTACTGTCCAGGAGCTACATGCATTATGAATCCTCAAGCAATGTAAGGTGTTGTTTTGATCAAATCTGTATTGTTTGGGGGGAAATGTTTCTAGTAGTCCTTAATGTATGATCACTTGCAAAATAATCTGAGTAAGATGATGTCTTGTTAAATATTTCTATGCTAATTTAAAGCTTATTAAATAAATGAGTATTGGATTTTGCAGAAAATATGCCTAATATTTCTATATTCAGTATTATATTCTACAGAGAAAGTGTTTGTTGATAATGACTTTCTTGGGTTTACTAGAGTCTTGAGGCAAAATTTATTTATTCATTATAAATATATGTCACAAACACTGACTGTGTTGCAGAATGGTGTGTGTTTGTCCTGTCAATAGTTAACAAGATAAGTAAGTCTTACCTATCTTATATTAGTCCATTAGAGACAGAAAAGTAAAAAGTGGCCATAGAACAAAGAAAATATAAATATCTTATGATAGTGTTTTAAGAAGGAGATAAACAGGGAATAGATTGGGAGAGGAAACTTTCTATTAAAGTGGTCCAAGAAATAATTATGTTGTGACCTGGAAGTGAAGGAATGAATCTGGCCATGTAAAGAACTTGTTGAGCCCTGGCTGGTGGGGCTCAGGGGATTGAGCACTGGCCTGTGAACCAAAGGGTTGCTGGTTTGATTCCCAGTGAGGGCACATGCCTGGGTTTCAGGCCATGTCCCCAGTTGTCGGTGTATGAGAGGCAACCACGTATTGATGTTTTCTCTCTCTCTCTTTCTCCCTCCTTCCCTTCCCTCTGAAAATAAATAAATAAAATCTCAAAGAAACTTACTGAATATTTTTCAGGGTAAGCAAGGGAGTGATGTGTGGATAGTGAGAAGCTTGAGGAGTTCAAGTGACTGCAGGAATAAGGAGACTGCAGGGGGAGAGGGATAAAAATGAAAAACAAAAGAAGTAGCTGTGACTATAAGGAAATGTATAAAAGGCATAAGGGAAAGAAACTAGAGTACAATAAGGCAACAGAACAATGAGTGAGGGAAAGAAGTCCAGGAGGTGACTAACACAGGGTATGTAGGAAAGATCCCGATCATGTAATCATGACGTGAGAGTTGGGAGTTGATGATCAATGTAACAAACCACACTTTAAATTGATTTATGCAGAATGGAGAATAAAAATGATCTTTAAATGAATGAATACCATATCAGAGGGAACAACAATATAGGAATATTTGGGAGGTGAGTCTCACAATAATTACGGCAGTTTATTAAGACTGAGAGAAATGGAAATGGCTGGAATTATTTGTAGATTTTTGAGCATCACAACTTTTAACAGATATTGAAAAAAGGCAAATATTTTCTTCTTGAAAAAGGAGAAGATGGGAAATCTTGAGGAGGTTAGTATATGTTATACTGGGGGCTCTGTCATTTGTTAGCTTTAAATGCACAGTTACACAGGTCAGGATATCAGAGGACAAGGGATCTAAAGTGTGAGAGGCATCAGCATATTGATGGGAATTAAAACCATGAAATGATGATTTAGAAAGAAGTTGAAAAGAGGTGCTTTAAGATGTAACTTTGCATACTTGTCATAGAAAGGAAGAAAATCTTAAAATAAGAACCAGGATAAGATGTATCCTTACCTAGGGAGGACTATGTTTTAAGAATAAGGGAGAGGCCCTGGTGGGGTGACTTGGTTGGTTGAACATCATCCTGTCCACCAAAAGGTCGCAGGTTCCATTCTGGGTCAGGGCACATACCCAGGTTTTGGGTGTGACACAGGTTTTGAGTGCAGTCCTGGGCCAGGCATGTACTGGAGGCAACTGATCCATGCTTCTCTTTCGCATAAACATCTCTCTCTCTCTCTCCCACACTTCCTCTCTTTCTAAAGTCAATAAATGTATGCTGAGGTACGGATTAAAAAAAGAATAAGGGAAATGATGGAAGTAAAATGGTAAAAGTATCAGCATGGTATTTTAGTTTCCTCCAATTCTGTGATTAAATAAGGAGTAAAACTTTAAAAACAAAAAAAGCAAAAGCATCTTCTCCATTTCCAAAACTGGAATGCACCAAAG
This sequence comes from Anoura caudifer, assembly GCA_004027475.1. NCBI lineage: Eukaryota > Metazoa > Chordata > Mammalia > Chiroptera > Phyllostomidae > Anoura > Anoura caudifer. The sequence continues at coordinate 18,145 of PVKU01007635.1, read as the reverse complement.
ATAGCAGGTGGGGGCAATCTACTGACAAAATAACATCTGCATGAAGTAAATAACTGTGTAGGAGGAAATAACATTAACACAATAAGACCTTGAAAATCCTGACAAACCTGGGAGCTCGGAAATTATTGAGTAATCCACATGCCAAAAAGTTGTCCCCCTGAGGCTGAAATATCGGTAAACTCATGCCATTATAGGAGACCAAATTTGTGGGGATATGCAAATTGCAGGTGATAGCAAACGGACTGAACATTTCTTAAGATGCTGGTGTGGCCTTGTCTCTGTGCTTTAGAAATCTAGTAACTAACAGCTGTCAGAGGAGAGCAGGGACTGGATGAAAGAAGGTGAAGGAATTAGACGAAAACATTTTGCATCACCCATAGACACAAACAACAATGTGGTGATGGCCAGAGGGAGGGGGATGGTGGGGACAGAGTAAAGGCGGGCAAAGGGTTGGGGGGGAATCAGGACATTTGTAATAGTGTCAGCAATAAGAATAAAGAAAAAAGTATTGGTCAGATATAATAATAGTTGACTATGTGTTTTACCATTTATTCCAAATGATATGCTAAAATATTTACAAGTAACATAACATTTCTAGAAAAGTACAAATATTTTCAAGTGAAAATTTTCTAAAATAAAAGTGATGAGGATGTGTAGCACTCAGATAATATTTTAAAATACTATTCTCCACTAGGACAACCTGGGGCACCTTGTAGAAATGATAGATTACAGGGCTAAGGCAGAGAAAATACAAATGAGCCTGGAACATCCTGTGTGAATATGAGGTGCTGTTCAAAGAACTACGGAGATTTGTTAGGGACTCAAAAGCCAGTGTGAAAGGGCTCCTTGTAGGCAAATATGTGACCATTCGAATGTCATAAATAATAAGGATAGTAATATATTTTAAGCCATTTAATATAATACTGTAGGAAAACATGATTCCTCAATTATATAGATACATGAATAAATAACTTGCAAAATTGGAAATGGGGTATTTACATAAAACCAAAGTACTTCCCTACAGATAATTATTAACCAATAAGGAAAAAAATGTAATTTTAGAATGCAGACTGGCAGACATACCTTTAATCATCTAATCAAAGTAATTTCTGTCAGTAATATAACAAATAAAAATCATATGCCTTTGTTAGGATGCTGTGAAATAAACTCAGCAACACTCTGGTGATAAGGTTGCATCACCTCAGTCTAATTATGAGGAAGCATTTCATAAACCAAAATTGAGGGACATTTTACCAAATAATTGATCTGTAATAATGAAACATTTGAGGTTGTGAAATCCTATAAAAAAATATGTAACTAGACTAAGGAGACAAGAGAACTAAAGATGGTGGTTGATTCTGAGCTTTATCCTTTTGCTATAAAAGTTACAATATTGTGCTGAAGGGAAATTCTGAATGAAATATTAGGATTAGGTATTAATAATGTGTCATTATCTCCTGGTTTAAAATATCTGTTTTAGGAGAATTCATTTCTATGAGAGAATTATACATTAAAATATTTAGAGTTATCAAAATATTTTGATGACAACTTACAGTTAACTGCTTCAGGAAAAAAATATTTTTAGGGCTCTATTTGTATCATTTTCCTAAGTTTGAGATGGCTACAAAATTAAACAAAACCCATTCAACAGTACACTTTGAAATATAGAAATTTAAAAATAAAATAATCTAAGGTGTATACATTATATATACTTAATGTTGAGATGTCTTAATTGATCATTACCATGGAACAAGTATTTTTGATTTTTTCACTAACACAGTCAGTTATCTTTTATTTCTTTAGTTTTCCATGTAAATTTCTAGTACATTTCATATTCTTAATGATGTATGAGAGGGCATTCCAACAGACTGAGCCACCTGACCAGGGTATCATATTCTTAATGATAATTAGTATTTTATAGTAATAATTGTAATTGTGATGTTGACAATAATAATAATAAAAATAATGAATAATGAGACATACTTAAATAGACCTTTTGTGTGCCAAGCAGTTGTGTTTTAATATATTCTCACTCATGTCACCGTAAACTTCCTCTGCTTGCTGGATTTCCATTATATTAAATTACAATATAAATGAACCCATTTCTTCCATTTAAGACTTGTATTAAAAATAAAAGCACTCTTTCCTCCTTCTTGGCTTCCCTGTAATTGAAGTTGTACAGAATCAATTGTGTTATAGAGAACAGTGTTAATTTGATAGTGACTTTATTCCACTTATCTGAAGAATATAATTTAATTTTAGACACTCCCATGGTGTAAAGTTGTTTAGCAGTTGCAGTGTGGATGCATTTAAACATAAAGTTTCACAACCAGAATTAAAATGTCTTCAGAATCAAACTGTTTCAAAACTGGTTGTCCAAGGAAGGCAATCAACGTGTGGCAATGGAAAGATAGAAACTGGAGAGCAATGTGATTGTGGCTTTCCTGAGGTGAGTGACAAACTTTGATAGATCCTAAATGTTTGTTTTATTGTTTCATATATCATACTATAAATATAGATGTGATACCAAAGGGGGAGCTTTTTCCCAAATGCTGCACCATTTTATCAAATATCTAAGATGCAGAGATAAGGGACATGGAGAACTGACTCATCCTGAATTTGAAGCATTTGAAGGATTTAAGTATGGAGTAAGCATAGCATGGATTCAATATGATTTTCTCCATTGTGTAACCATTAATAGTATGCTCATCTTTTTGTATCATACATATCTGTACCATTAATAATATAATCATCACCTAGGTTGTCTCCTGAATTCTTCCCAAGTGACTACATCAGTTCCCTAAGTTGTAAAATGAGTTGCTTCCCTCCTCATCTCTTGATTTCAGTCCTTGCATTTGGGGAACTTCACTTACTTTAACTTGGTTACACAGAATTGAGTTAATCATAATTCATGGTTAATTATTGTTATATTTAGGTTTTTGCTATTATCTTCTTTTCAGTTGCACTTCGCGAGATAACTAATCACTGAATTTTGTTGTGCCTGCTTTTTAATACGTATGCATGGTGGTTATTTGAATGATATGTATTCTCTAGAAAATATAAAAGGCCTGTAATTATTAGGAACAAAATTCTGTATAACTTGATTTCATTATAATTGTGAGTGAATGACTCAAAACTTCTGTATTTTTATTAATTTTGATTGACCTCTCAGCACTTGAGAAATATTTTAAAAAATTTTTTTACTTTTGATTTTTATTGTTGTTCAAGTACAGTGTTCTGCCTTTTCCCCTCACCCCACCCCACCCCACCAGCTTTCCCCACCTCCCTCCGTTGTTTCCACCCCCTGATTGTCCATGTGTCCTTTATAGTTGTTCCTGTAAACCCTTCCCCCTTTTCATGTATTATCCCCTCTCCCTCCCTTCTGGTTACTGTCAGCTTGTTTCCAATTTCAGTGTCTTTGGCTATATTTTGCCTGCTTGTTGGTTTTGTTGATTAGATTCCAATTAAAGGTGAGAACATATGGTATTTTTCTTTCATCACCTGGCTGATTTCATTTAGCATAAAGTTCTCCAGTTCCATCCATGGTGTAGCAAAGGGTAGGGGCTCATTCTTTCTTTCTGCTCTGTATAATTCCATTGTGTAAATGCAGCATAGTTTTTTGATCCATTCATTTACTGATGGGCACTTAGGTTTCTTCCAGCAATTGGCTATTGCAAATTGTGCTGCTAGGAACATTGGGGTGCATAGGTTCCTTTGGATTGGTGTTTCAAGGTTCTTAGGATATAATCCTAGCAGTGGAATTGCCAGGTCAAAAGGCAGTTCCATTTTCAGTTTTCTGAGGAAATTCCATATTGTTTTCCATAGTGGTTGCACCAGTCTGCAATCCCACCAACAGTGTACTAGGGTTCCCTTTTCTCCACAACCTCTCCAACACTTGTTGTTTGTTGATTTGTTTATGCTGGCCATTCTGACTGGTGTGAAATGGTATCTCATTGTGGTATTAATTTGCATCTCTCTGGCAGCTAGCGATACTGACCATCTTTTCATACGTCCCTGAATCCTCTGTGTGTCCTTCTTGGAGAAGTGTCCGTTCAAGTCTTTTGCCCATTTTTTAATTGGGTTGCTTGTCTTCTTAGAGTGGAGTTTTTTTAAGTTCTTTATATATTTTGGAGATCAAACCCTTGTCTCAGGCATCATTGGCAAATATGTTTACCCATACAGTTGGCTCTCTTTTCATTTTACAGTTGTTTTCTTTAGCTGTGCAGAAGCTTTTTATTTTGATGGGATCCCATTTATTTATTCTTTCCTTTATGTCCCTTGCTCTAGGGGACATATCAGTAAAATTGCTGCTGCATGGAATATCTGAGGTTTTCCTGCCTATGTTCTCATGAAGGACTTTTATGGTGTCACAACTTATGAGAAATAATATTGATGCCTCCAAAGATTTAGTTGGATTTGCTTAAGTTGCATTATAATTTACTCAATTCATTCTTTATATTTTGAAGCTGTTTTATGTGTAGCTAACTTATTTATAATTTTTATACCTTTCTAGAAATTTAACTTTTTACCTCCAAATTGTGAATCTTTTTCTCTCTAATATTGTTTTCTGTTTTAAAGTCTATTTGGTCTGATGTATCTACCTCTGTCTCCATCGCCCTCAGTCTCTATCTTTGTCTCCATCTCCACCTCCATCTCCATCTCTGTCTCCATCTCTATCATCTCCATCCCCATCTCTATCTCTGTGCACACTCTAGCTTTCATTCATTTAGCATTTCTCTGATATTTCTCTATTTTCATTTAACTTTTCTATACTCTTAATGTCAATATCTGCATTGTTTTATTTAATTCATTATGATCTATGTTTGATTTATAATCCATCACCTTAGACATTATTATGGTTAATATATTTGCATACTTTAAAATGAACTAAAGTCCCTAGTTTATTCAGATTTTGTCTGTTTTTACCTAATGGTTTCTTTCCTAGATACCTTATTATATTTAGTTGTTATGACTCCTTACACTGCTCTAGAATGAGTTTTTTATGTTTAGTTATTTCAAAATTTTTATATTGTCTATGTTCATTTTGTCACATTGTTTTCTAACTGAATTTTAGCTTATTTCTTTTGACCAGTGTTTTGTTTTTCTTTTTTCCCATTATTTCTCTTAGTGATTTAGTAGATATGGATATATTTCCCTTTACTGATTATCTTTTTACCATGCCTATTTAAGGTTTGATTACATCTAAGCTACCTTCCCCAAAATAACCAAGTCTGCAACTCAATTAGCTTACATACAATTTTTGTTAATATCTTATTTTTGTCACCTTTACATTCTACAGTAAAATGTGTGTGAAGACTATGCAGGAGATAGTTGCTTTAATTTACCTACTATTCCCTTCGTGTTTTAGGATTTTTTTTTTATGTCAAAGATTGCTTCTAAAATAATTTCCTTTTGAATTATATTTTTTCTTAAAATATATCTTAGGACAACAGTTTTCTTGATAAGACAGTCTTGTACCTATGCTTGTTTAGCAATAAACACTTGTCATTCTCCTCATTTCTTTGTAATGAGAAATTCACGTGAAGTATATACATAAAATATGGATGAGGAGTGTAATACATAACAAGCACCTGAATAATTTGTACTCAAGCGAAAACAAATTTACTTATGCCAAGGAAATTCTTTGTATGTCCTCTCTCAATAACATGCCCCTTCCTTCCAACCATCATTTAGAATTTAATGGTAATCATGTTAATGCTTTTCTATTTGTCACAGTTTTACATCCCAATTTTTTGCATTCTTGTGTGATGTGATCTGGTTGAATGTTTTCTACCTTTGTATAACTTACAATCATATGGTTTAAATCATTCTGTAGATTGGTTTTTTACTCAATATTGTACTTGTAAAGTTCATCAGTTTTCAAATGCAGTTATAGTTCAGTTGTTTTTAGTGTTAATTATATGAATATTATAATCTATCCATTCTGTGTCAATGAAAGTTTAAATTTCAGTGTCTGACTATGAAGACTCATGCAGTTATGACTGCTCTTGCACATTTCTGCCCCTGCACATGTTCCTACCTATAAGTGAATGTGCTCTGTCAAGAGAGATATATGCACATTAAACTTAGAATTGCAGATGTCTTAGTGCTTTAGGGGTTTTTTAATGCTTGAATGATCTTTTCATATCTCTTACACATTTTCATCAGTATTCACTGCTATGAAATATCAGCGGTTTTTCATCAATTTGTATTAGGTATCAAAGGCTATTAGTGTGAAACTTATTTTAATTATTTTTAGTTTGTCAGTCACTGTGGAGAAATGGTTTCACTCCTTGTTTAATATCAGTAGTATAATGCAAGGCTCTAATTACCCATGACTTTTCTTTAGCGAGACAGTAATTATTTTTTTCTGGTATGCAAACTTTTGCAAACTCAAAATGCTTTAGGAGTGTACTCAGTACTTAGTATACTCAATTATTGTGGGAGCCAGCAACATACATCATCTCTGAGAACAATAACAAATTTATGATACGATAAAGACTAAGAGAACATATGAAAGGCATGAAAAGCAAACTAATGGCTAGGTTTATTCCAGTGTTTTATAAGATTAAACATACATGTTTGCAGAACATCTCACTGGGCCATACAATCCCAAGACCTAAACATAAGACCTGAAACAATAAATTACATAGAAGAAAACATAAGTACTAAACCTATGGACCTTGGTCTTAGCGAGGATTTAATAAATTTGACCCCAAGGTGAGGAAAGTAAAGGGAAAAATAAATGAATTGGACTATATCACAGGTGGCAAATACAAGGCCTGGGGGCCGAATCTGGCCTTCCTACTTGTTTTATCTGGCCCAACACCTTGTTTCTACCCAGTGACAGCACTGAGCTCTCGCTTAACTGTTAAGCACTAGTGACATTTATACGGTCCTAAAATTACATTCAGCTCTTTGAAGGCAACCATGAGGCTGATGTGGCCCCTGGTGAAAATGAGTTTGACACCCCTGGACTATATCAAATCAAAGACCTCTGCAAAGCAAAAGAGACCACCAGCAAAACAAAATGGCAACCAACCAAATGGGAGAAGATATTTGCAAACAACAGCTCTGACAAGGGGTTAATATGCACAATATATAAAGAATGCATACAACTCAACATCAGACCAACAATCCAATTAAAAAATGGGCAGAGGACCTGAACAGACACTTCTCCCAAGAAGGCATACAAATGGCCAACCCGACATGAAGTGTGGCAAAGTCTCGGAGGCTATGGAGTTCGGGGGGCAGGGATTCCTGGCTTCATTTCTCTGTCTGAAATGCCAGCTGCCTGACCACTGTGGACACGCTCCCCTGCTGTGTCCTTGCCCAGTTCCCTGTGCTTAGCCATAGCTCGTACTGATCACTCCTGCAGTAGCACCCACCATATCTTTTTATTTTTTTAACTTTTAGGTTTGTTTTTGTTAGTGTAGTGATTAGGCAGGTCTGTGGAAAACAGGCACTTTGCAATTTCTTAATTATCTAAATATGTATTTTATTGTTGTTCAGTTGCAGTTCCTCCCATTACTTTTCCCCACCCTTCCCACCCCCACCTCCCACATTCAATCCCCACCCACAACCCTGGTGTCTTTGTCCATGGGTCCTTGATACATGTTCTTTGACGACCCTTCCCCTTCACATCTTTGCTTCTCCTGGCCAAGGGGAGTACCCGCCACAGCCCATTTCCTCTCCTCTTTGGCTGAGTGCCCAGTGAGCTCCCCACCACTGGGCCGTGTCCTTGGCTCCTCTCAGCCCTTCTCCTTTCTTGTCTCTCTCATTTGCTTTCACTTGTCCACCTTTAGATGTTTCAATGTGTGGATCTCTAAGGCATGTTTGTGCATTGAGCAGAGAATCCTTTGTTGAATCCTTTGTTGAGTAGCTATTTAAATTGGTGAAACTTCAAGGGCTGAGACCAAGGGGATCTCTCATGCCAACATGCCTCTAATGTCATTCCTTCACGTACTTTATGTTTATATGTGCTATAAGGATACCAACTAAAACAATCACAATTTATTTAAAGACTGGCCTTCCCTCACTGCTATGAGTCAGTCTTGGTCATTGATCAAGGAAAACGTTTATGAGTTTTTTTTTTTTGTTCTCTCTACTCTAATGTCACTATCTTAATTACTATAGATTTCTATTAACTCATGGAATATGATATTATACATTGTCCAGCATTATTGTTCCAGTCCATGATTATTTTGGGTAATTTTGGCCCTTTACATTTTAGTAAGAATATCTGATCTGTTTTTTCTGTTTCTGCCAACAAAATGATTGAAGACATTGCATTGAACTTTTAGATAAAATTTGAGTTTAGACAAAATGGAGGTATTTGCTTCCATTTTTTATTTCTTTTAACTTCTCTCAGAAGTATTTCCTAGTATTCAGCATAAAGGTCTCTCAGTGGTAAACTTTAATTTTGATTGCTTTTTAAAAAACCTCTTTATGGTAGTTCAAACATGTACTTAAAAATTTGGTTGCATTATTCAGATTTTAAAATGCACTAGATAGTTTTATTTTGACTTTTTTACAGCAATCTTGCTGAATTCAGTTGTTAATTCCATTAGCGTTTTTTTAGATCAATATTACCTATTAGATATATAATGTGAATCGCATGTGTACTTTATAGTTTTAAGTAGCTATGTTTATAAAATAAAAAGAAAGAGGTGAGATTAATTTATACATTTTGAGTTAATGTATCCAATATAGTATTATTTCAACATGTAATCTATAAAAAGTTATTATTGAGTACTTTTATTTTTTATATTTATGTGCTTATATGTGTATACACATGCATGTGTATTTATATTATGTGAGTAAGGAAAGAATAGGTTCACACAATAATGGAGGCTTTGTCATGGAGCTGAACACACTCTCAGCAAGCCCAGGGGTCAGAAAAACTGAAGGCAGATGCAGGAGGAAGGAAGAGCTATTGAAGACCCAACTGCTCCTTCACTCCATTGAGACAAGTCAGCAGATCAGCAACTTTAAGTTAATGCTGTAATGGGTTATGATTTTATGGATGTTGGGAAGGAGTGCATGTACTTTGCGTAGGAGATGAATGTGATGAATCTTTGGTGATCAGGTGGTGAAATGTGCTAGAATAACCCTTAAATGTCCTCATGTCCTAATACTTATAACTTGTGAATGTGTTATTTTACATGACAAAAAGGACTTTGAAGATATGACCAATTTAAGGATCTTGAGAGGGAGATCCCACCCTATATTATCTGAGTGGATGCAATGCAATCACAAGGGTCCTTAGAGGGAGGCAAGCAGGGTGGAGTCAAAGGCCATGTGACAGTGATATTTGAAGATGCCATTCTGTTGGTTTTGAAGATGGAGAAAGAATCCATGAGCCAAGGAATGCAGATGGTCTCTAGAAGCTGGAAAGTCAGGGCTATGGACTTTCTCTGGAGCTTCCAGGGAAATGAAGGACTTCCAAAATCTTCACTTTAGTCCAATGTGGCCTCTCTTGGACTTTTGACCTCCAGAACTGTAAAATAATACAAGCCACTAAGTTTATGTTAATTTTTATAACAGCATAGGAGAATTAATATCATACTGAATCAATTCTGAGTTCCTTGTGATGAATGAATTTCTTGAATAGATTTAAAGATTTCCTGCCAAACAGATTGCAATTTTTCTGAAGAGAGCAATTTTGCCATCACAGCACATATAGGTCCAATACATTGACCATTTGGGCAAAATAATTTCCGTGAAGACATTTGTAGCAACCTCAGCAGCATTTGGCACACATGAGGTCATGATCTAGGTCTTAAAAGACTGAAAGTAGGGATTGTTAATGTGGGAAAGACATAAATACACAAAGAAAAGCTGTAGGAGACAATCAATGTTCTGAAGGAATGTTCAAAGGAGCAGCTAATGATTTTCAGCCAGTGAGTCAGTGATACGATAGATCTAGCAATCAGAGTGGAAGCTACGGGCCTGAGGGAAGTTGGAAGCACATCATTGTTCAAAAGTTTATCTTGAGCAAAAGGTGTCTACCACCTCTAATGGCAACAAGCCTCAGAATAAGGTTTCCTGAATGAATGGGTATCCAGCCCTTAGATTAAGGGCAGTGGTGGTAATCTGGACCAAGTCACCAAAGCATTCTGAGTTATATTCACTTATATTGCTTTTCTTCTGACTAGCTGAGTTTTTGAATTGCATATTATTAATATACAAATGCTTACAAATAAAGGAAATTAACAGAAGTACACCTTAACCAAAATATGTACATGGAAATTTAAAATAAGCCAGAATGTGCATATATGTTAAATTTTCAACTCATTATTAATAAAAATAATAAATGGAAATAGGCATAAATGCTTAATTATCTTGTCTATAAAGTTTAGTACATTTTAAATATTACTGTCAGTCTAGTAAAACTTCATTTGTGCACTGTGCAGACTACTGTATAAAACAAAGTATAGCATTATAAAGAGCAGTTACTATCTTTGTACTCCGTGACTCCAATAACTTTTTGAATTAATTTTAATATAAACTTGTAACCTTAGAAATAATAACAGCAATATTTGAAACATTTTATTATACTAAAATAATATAATTTGGAAACTTGTACTTTGTGACAATCATAACTTATTATATATCCCCCAAATTATTTCTTGAGACTTGATAATATGGAAAAGTACTTATGATGTAGTCAATGAAAAAAAATCTAAAAATTCATTGTGCATATGTTTGCAAAACCAAAGAGGGTTGAAAGGAATTGAATTAAATTATTAACAGTTTAATTTCTTGAGCATGAAACCATAAATAATTTGTTTGCATTGTTTCTCTACTGAAAATATATTAAATTTAAATGAAGCAGCATATTGAGTGCATACTAAATACAGATGTAAAAGTTATACTGTAATTGTAATTAACTGAGAGGCAAACTTTGGTATATTTTGACAAAATTATTTATTTGATCAAAAATTCCTATTATTTAACTTGATTGTATTTGCTTTTAGACATGTGCCTTTAAAAAGTGCTGTGATCCTAGTACTTGTACACTGATTGGATATGCAGAATGTGGCACTGGACCATGCTGTGATAAAAAATCTTGTCTGGTAAACTTTCAAAATATTATGTTATTTTTGTACATGGATTTCTTTGTATTCTTATGCATTGATTGCATTTTAATTTTTAAAAATCTTGTTTTTACACATCTTTCAAATGTCTTTTATGTACTCAATTCTTACACAGTTGGTTTAGAATTTCGATGATGTCCTTAGTTCTTTTTCTGCCTACTTTTCAACTCCATCGATCACTGTATTGTTTCAATTTCTACTCAAGACCCATCCAGTTATTGCACCTAATACCAATTCCAGATTATTTGGGTCCTACTTGGGTAGTAGTTCTTGTTCAGGCCTGAATGAAGCTCTTCATCTTGAAACACGACAAAATCATAAATGAGCCATCCAACACACATGTGAAATGCAATGCTCAAATAAATGACAGTAATTCTTAAGACTCTAATTTTGAAAATAACAGAAAAAGAATTCATGTGGAATAGCGTATAAAATAATGAAATTTAGTTTGGCAAGGACTTCCAGCCTAGAAGTGGATTGAATCTTTGACTTTCCTTGGGGAGCTTTTTTTTTTGGGTTTTAATTATTTTATTGTTGTTCAGTTACAGTTGTCTGCATTTCCCTTCCACCACTCTCCACCACCCCACCCAAACCCTCCTCCCTCCCTTGCTTCCATCCTCCCCCTTGGATTTGTCCATGTGTCCTTTATGTAGTTCCTGGAAACCCTTGCCCCCTTTGTCCCATTCCCCACCCCCCTGGTTATTGTTAGATTGTTCTTAATTTCAATGTGCCTGGTTATATTTTGTTTGCTTTTTTCTTTTGTTGATTATGTTCCAGTTAAAGGTGAGATCATGTGGTATTAGTCCATCATGGCCTGACTGATGTCAATTAGCATAAAGCATTTGATAAAGTACAGCACCCATTTATAATAAAAAGACTCAGAAAAGTGGTAATAGAGGGAGCATTCCTCAACATAATAAAGGCCATATATGGGAAACCTACAGCCAACATCATACTCAATGGGCAAAAACTTAGAGCTTTCCCACTAAGATCAGGAGCAAGACAAGGATGCTTGCTTTCACCATTCCTATTCAACATAGCTTTGGAAGTCCTAGCCATGGCAATCAGACAAGAAAAAGAAATAAAAGGCATCCAAATTGGAAAGGAGGAATGGAAACTTTCACTGTTTGCAGATGACATGATAGTGTAGATAGAAAATCCTAGAAACTCCACCAAAAACCTAATCAACCTAATAAGTGAATTTGGCAAAACAGCAGGATACAAAGTCAATATCCTTGGGGAGTTTTCAATTCAGTTTTTCTCTATAGCCACATCTGAGAGGAGATTGGTTAGAATTTGTCTTCTGAGGATTGCATTATTATAGCACTTCATTTTGTGTCACTTTCAGGAGTCTATGACAAATGTAAAAGCTAATCAATGAGAGATTTTGCTTGTCAGATTTACTTTTCTTTCTGTCAATGAACTCTCTCCCAACATTATTCTACTTTGTCCTGTATGTGTTCTTCATTGCCTCATGGATTAGTAATTAGAGCCAATGGCCATTTGTTTTCAAGGCACATGAATGTAGAGGCCAGTGTGGTATTACTACTTATTAGCAATAAATCTTCTTGTGTTTTCCTTCTTCAGAGCCCTCATCTTGACCTTTGTATCTAAATCAGTGGCATTGAGCAGTAAGACATTTCTCAACAGTATAGTACATTGTGCTTTACCTATATCCCAAAGGATAGTTCTTTAAAATGGCTCTTTAAAGTGAGTATCTAATCACTGCATTTGGTTGAGTGAAAATTCACAGTAAAAGTTGTAAAGGAGGGCTTCAGGGCAACAGCTAAGTATACAATGTTGGTTTACATTAATTTTATTAGGTGTTATAGCATGGAATTTGGCTTCTGATGCCATTTAAGGCTGACAAGTATCTTATCCTCTGCTTTCTTTCATTATTGGCCACAAGCGTAAATGACTTCCTGTTTTCTTCTCTGTCTCCTTTTAACTAGGCTAGTTTCCACTAATTCTTTTCCGAAGTTTAACAGTTTGACCCAATATTTGAAAAATAACATTTCTATTTAGATAGACATAAATCCAACTGCCAAGATAAAGAAGACAATAGTTTAGCCAGTGTTTCACTGAAACATAACTGAATAACTTGTTTGTAACTAGTATTCAGACATTTCTACCTGCACTTTAAGCAATTGTAATTGGGCCCTGGCTGGTGACTCAGTGGACTGAGTACCTCCCTGTGAACCAAGAGTTTGCTGATTCAATTCCCGGTCAGGGCACATGCCTGGGTTTTGGGTCATGTCCCCAGCTGGGGGGCATGTGAGAGGCAACCAATCCATGTTTCTCTTGCTCATTGATGTTTCTGTCTTTCTTATTCTTTTTCCCAATCTCTGAAAATAAATAAACCAAATCTTTAGAAAACTGTAATTGGTACTGTATAATACCAATTATGTATTGGTCAGTTGTGTCTTTTCTTGAATTTGTGCAAAATGATGTTTATTATGAACTTTTATACATATACTTTATTTATATGTAAAATATATTTAAAGATATGACAGTTCCAACTATATGTAGACTTCAGACTCAAGACTACTAAAAATTTGAAGTAAAGCTAGTTCCTGATATTATTTTTATTTCACATCATAAATATGCTATAATTTTAAAGGCATAGTAGAACAACAAAAGTAAAAACTTCTAGATATGTAGGTTTTGTTATTAAAATGGCAAGTGACTGAAATAGCATTCGACATTACATGACTTCACTTTTTAGAAGAATAAGTGGAAGTGTTCTTTTTTTTAGATGATTCAATGTTGTATCAGACAACATTTTATTTTATTTTTTATTATTTTATTTTTTATTTTAATTGTTCTTGTACAGTTTTCTGTCTTTTTCTAAATAGTAGTTAAAAATTAAAATATTAAAACAATCTAGAGTTGGCTGTATTAAGAAAATAATCCATAGTCCATACTTGCTACTTCAGTCTTTATTTTATTTTTATTACTTTTTCAGCCACAGTTTATATCAATACTATTCCACACTACTTTCAGATGTACAGGAAGCAGTCAGACAACCATACATTGTAATGAGTGGTCACTTTGCTGCTGGAAGTACCCATTGGCTCCATACTCAGTTATCTCGACACTATTGACTATATTCCCCATGCTGCAAACTATTCTGTGGCTATTCTGCAACTGCCAAGTTGTACTGCTTAATCCCTTCACCGTTTTCACCCTACCCCCTAGACCCTCGTCCCTCTGACAGGTGTCAATCTGTTCTCTCTATTCATGAGTCTGATTCTATTTTGCTTTTTAAAATTTGTTTATTAGGTTATATGCATAAGTGAAATTGTATAGTATGTGTCTTTCTCTGACTGGCTTATTTTACTTAGCATAATACTCTCTAGGGCCATTCATGATGTTGTAAGATGTTGTATCTTAATACTGGCCAGGCAAAGGAAAACAAACACTTAAGAGGCTTAAGTAAAAGATGAGTCTAACTTCATGCTCAGGTGAATCAACATTTAAAACAGAAAAAAGAGAATTCTTATTCTATACATCTATTGAGTATCCTTGCATTTTCGTGGGTAGGTCTCAAAGAAAGTTCCTCTATATGTAATACAGGTAGCTCACTGCACTTCCTGGCTTTTCTAGTCTATAAAACAATACTTCAGGAGTAGAGAGATCATTTCTTTCCCAACAACTGTCTCAATGCTCAGTGCTGGAGGAAACCATGACTGATGTGGCTAAGTTAAATTTCCCATCACTGTTCCATTCACTGTGTCTAGGGAGAAGTCTTCTGATGGTCCTCCTGAGTCAGAAGCAGATTCATAATTTATAACCCCCTCATGGCAGAGGTGGAGTAGGCCCTGAAAGAAAAATTACTTGAAATGAAAAAGATATGCATTAAGTAATATTTTAGAAATATGTTAAAGGCTAGCATCCGAGTTAGCAGTGCATTTCAGGAGTGCAATTAGTCCCCAAGAATCAACAGTTAAACAAATATGCATTGCTTGATATCAGATATTTTCTTTTTATCTTGAAGTAAATATGTAGTATAACCATAGCATTGTAAGTATGAGAGCTTTCTCTAGAGCCTTTTTAGGAAGTTGAGGTACAAATCACATAAGGTAAAATGAACTATTTTTAAGCGAACAATTCAGTGACATTTAGTACATTCGCAATGCTGTGCAGCTACCACCTCTATTTAGTTCCAAACAAGCCCATCATCCAAACAGAAAACCCCTAATCCATTAAGCACTTGCTATCCTTTTGTCCTTCCTGTCAGGCTCTGGCAACCACCAATCTGCATCCTGTCTTTATGGGTTTACTTATTCTGGATATTTCCTATAAGTAGAACCAGACAATATGTGACGTTTGGCATCAGGCATTATTTAATATAGTGTTTTCAAAGATTATTCACCTTTAGCATATGTCAGTCTTCCATTCCTATATAGGGATGGAAATATTTCATTGCATGTACATACCACAGTTTATCTATTGATTCAGTGATGGGCATTTGGGTTCTTTCCAATCTATTTCTCTAGAACTTTTAAGTATATTTATAATTATCTTTAAGCAGTTAAAATGTAATAGAATCCAAATGATGATTACCAGCGCAATGCTCTTATTTAATTGTTTTACATTTTTGATTTACTTCTTTAAAAAATATTTGTTTCATAAAGATCAAGAAAGAAAATCAATGGTATGCTTTGTTTCAAACAGTTAGGTGCAGTCATGAAATCAGAGCAACAGCCTTGTGAAAAGACTTTGTCCTAGAACCTCTACCTTGGTCACAGCACCCACTTACTCTATCAGTGCAAACCACTTTCAGTTTCCCATTGTTCTCACATTGGGAGTTCCTAGGAACAATGAGAGAGCTCAACACTATTTTAAAGGCGCTGCAACATTTTCCGATTAAAAAAATATGCTAACTCGTGTGTTTAACATTTCCCCATCTTTCAGAAAATTACATACATACTTGCCTGCGAATTTCATGGTGGGTATGAGTACATGATCTGATGCCATTTTGTTCATGTCCACTTAAATTTCATAATAGGTCAGCATGTAGTAAATTATTTCAAAAGAAGGGTGCTATGCTCAGTGGATAGTATGCACAGTGGCTCTGCTTAATGTTAATAGCATCAGTCAGGAGTCTGAGTTATACCACTCCAGTACTGAACTAATATGTGATCTTTGACAAGTCATTTAATCTCTTATCATTCTTACTTCTAGTGACAGTTTATCTAAATTATAATAGCAGATCATAATATCTTGCTTGGAGTAGTGTGGTAAGACTTAATTTTAGTGTGAAGCACTTTAAAGTCTTTGGATAAAATGTCTTACAAAAATATATGTTTGTTTCTCTTTTTACCACAGGTTCTTGATAGAGGAAAACTGTGTCGGAAAAGCACAGATCCATGTGATTTTCCAGAATATTGCAGTGGACTATCTGAGTTTTGTATGCCAGATATGAAAGCTGCTGACTTAGAACCATGTAGTAATAAGACCACCTATTGCTTTCAGGGAAAATGCCAAGATCCGGACAGACAGTGTATGGAGTTATTTGGAAAATGTAATAGCTCTATGTTTTTTCTGGGGTTTGCTTTTAAACTGTATTTCTAAAGTTAGTAATCCATCCTACAAGCCACAATGAAAGGTGCTGTGTATTCAAATCCAAATTTGAAAATAAAATTGCAAATCAAAGCACTTTGAATTATGTCAAGGCAAAATAGGCTTAATAATTATAGGACAAAGAGAATAGAACATTAGTAAAAATTCAGGTGATAGGTGCAAAGGAAATAGATTATTAGAATTGTAGATAAAAGAGCAAATGACTGTTTGATTTCTTCACCATTTCTGCAGAATACCAATTTTTCTCTTCTGAAGTTGGTAGTTTTTAAGGAGTGTTTCTCCTTCTCTAATAGCCAGTAGATGACATCAAAAATCTGTGGTAGATGGCACTGACCAGGCACCGCTGCTGTCTAGATATCTCTGTATGAATTTACCACACTTTTAGTTTTAATAGTTTATTTTAAGATGAGTAATTGGAACTTAATGTTTTCAGTTGCTAAAGGTGCCGATTATCTATGTTTACAAGAAGTGAATATTCATGGAGATTCGTATGGAAACTGTGAAGGGACGTGTTCATTTGGGTGTGTATTTAAAAAACAATCCATTTTCTGAATGTGTGTGTATTTTTTTGTGTATGTGTTTACTGCAATGAGCCACTAAATTCAAATGAGAGGTGAATATAATACATATAGATGAATTTATACGTTGCACTTCATAAAATGGTGTATATTCTGAATAGCTTTACTTCTATGGTCTGAGTAACATTTTGAATTATCCTCATATTTTGAATTGTTATTTACCTAATACATTGTGTCCTGAATTCACATACGGAAAATTTTCTCTGCTTTATATTGCCAGGAATACCCTTTGTGGAAAGCTAGTTTGTCACTGGATGCATACACGTATAGCAGTACCATTGGCAGCTTATGATATGCAATATACTTACTTTGGAGGCCATGTATGTATATCAGCAAGTATGAGAGATCCTGCTCCTGAAACGAGAACCTATGTAGGTGATGGCACTGCATGTGGTCATCAAATGGTAAATATAAATTTTACTTGATTCTATTTAGTGTGTGTGTGTGCATGAGAAAGAGTCAAAGGTCAAGATTTCTGTTAGTCGACAGAGCTTCCGGCCAAGATGGAGGCATAGGCAGACGCACTGTGTCTCTTCTCACAACCAAATTAAGGACAACAAGGATTTAGAAACAAGAAAACAACCAGATCTCAGAAAATCAAACTGTTTGGAAGTCCAACAACGATTCATCCAGACCGGTAAGAGGGGTGGAGTCGCGGCAGGAAAAAGCGGAGGTGCGGACCAGCACGCAGACAGCGGCTGGCAGCCCCCAGGTGCACAGGCGGTGGCTGGCAGACCCCGGACACGGGGCAGCAGCTGTGCAGAACCAGTGAGGCCGCACAAGGCGGCTGGCTGACCGGGTGGTCCCACATTCACGTGCGGATGGTCCAGGCAAAGGGGAAGCGGTGGAGGGAGCTGGAATCTGAGAGAGAGTAAAGCAGCC
>PVKU01007634.1:53297-84665 GCA_004027475.1 Anoura caudifer | reverse complement strand
TGGACCTACCTTTTGATCCAACAATTCCACTGCTAGGATTATATCCTGGAAACCGTGAAACACCAACCCAAAGGATCCTGTGCACCCCAATGTTCATAGCAGCACAATTTACAATAGCCAAGTGTTGGAAGCAACCTAGGTGCCCATCAATAAATGAATGGATCAAGAAACTATGGTACATTTACACAATGGAATTCTATGCAGCAGAAAGGAAGAAGGAGCTCCTACCCTTCGCAACAGCATGGATGGAACTGGAGAGCATTATGCTAAGCGAAATAAGCCAGGAGGTGAGAGACAAATACCATATGATCTCACCTTTAACAGGAACCTAATCAAAAAAACAAACAAACAAGCATAATATAACCAAAGACACTGAAACTGAGAACAAGAGAGGAGAGGGATAGGAATATCCAGGGAAAAGGGGAAGGGATTAGAGCAACAAATATGAAAGACACATGGACAAAAGCTGGGGGGGGGTGGAAATGGAAGGGAGCTGGGGAGGGCTGGGGCGGAGGGACGGGATGGGAGTAGAAAACAGAAAACTGTATAAGAACAACAATTAAAATAAAATTTAATTAAAAAAAATACTGGAAGCTGAATATCACCATCTAAGAATGAATTTCTGAGACATAAAAACAAATCAGAAAATGTATTAGACATTACTGTCAGAATTTTATTATCCATGTTATAGCAGGCAAATCAGGCTGAACACTCTCATGAGGATAATTTGTTCTCTAGCAGCTGCTAATGTGCTTTCATAGCAAGTAAGTTCCTGTGGCAGTTCTAAAACATGGGTCAGAATTTTTTTGACAGGTCCAAACTTGGCATCTGTCTCTGTCTCCTCTCCTTGGGTCTTTGCAGGTTTGTGACTGCTTCAGCCAACAGAGTAAAGCAGCAGTGAGGCTGCGTGTAAAAGGCAGCATTGCGAGAAAACTCAGTCTATTGTTGGGGTGTCAAACTTATTTTCACCGGGGGCCACATCAGCCTTGAGGTTGCCTTCACAGGGCTGGATGTAATTTTAGGACTGTGTAAATGTAACTACTCCTTAACAGTTAAGCAAGAGCTCAGCACTGCTGCTGGGTAGAAACAAGGTGCAGGTGCAGGTGCAGGGCCAGATAAAACAAGGTGGAGGGCTGGATTTGGCCGGTGGGCTGTGTGTGCCACCTGTGGTCTAGAGCTCTGAGCTGTGAGAAGTCCAGATGTCTTGAGGCAGCCCTCCTGGCAGGATACCCAAGTGACCTGCACAGACACTAAGTTGGCAATCTCAAGGGTGCCCAGTCTCTGAACCATTCCAGGCCAGACATCAGGTTCGCGAGTAAAGAAGCTCACAATCTCAGTCTCTGTTCACTGCGTCGCTCTACCCTTTAGGTCTTCTGGCTGAGGACCTGGACATCAGAGTAGAGATGAGCTGTCCCGTCTGACTTTGAGCCACAGAGTCTGTGAGCTTAGTGAGTGGTTGCTATTTCACACCATTGAGTTTGGGGTGGTCTATTATAAAGTAATGGAACTGGAACAGCTGCTCACTTAATAACTGCAGTATTTAAATAGTATTACTTTTCTGCAGAAACTGAACTCCATTCCCTACATGCACCACTGTTGGAACGTTCACAATAATTATTTCTGAATATAAAGCGAATGCCCATACAATCATTGATAATCATGGTGCCATTTTACTTGCAGAATAACTGTTGTGAACGAATAATTGTACATTTCTTAATTTGACTGGAGAATGCAACTTATAAACCACATACAGAGCTTTCCATTCCAAGTTACACTCAAGAGGATTTTCTATATTTGAACGTGAATATTCAGCTATAGGCCTAACTGCGAATGCAGAGCCTTGTGTTGCTCCTGATGTGGTCACATTAGATAAGACCAGCCAAGTATTTCTGGCCCAGGGATGCACAGCAAGGACATAGAAGAGTTTTGGTATTCAGTTTTTGTGAAGACCAAAGTTCCAGCAGCACTTCAAAGCAACCCCGAGATTGTTATTATTATTTTTCTAATCTCTGTGAGATTTCTCTTGGGTGTGTGGCAAGGTTGGTGGGAACAGGAGGAGAAACTGAGGCTCACTGACCCCTAGCACACAGAGGAAACTGGTGAATGGCCATTGAGTGAATTGCAATCTCCTGACTCCTTTCCCCTCCAAGGCAGCAATGATGCCGGCAGAACCCACAGGTGCCACCTGGATGACGGTTTCCCAGTAGGTTGCCTATTGATTTGTAATGCCCAAACTTCAGACAGGTACCCTAGAATAGGGCCACATCCCCTCAGGTCCCCACGGAGCAGCAGCGTCTTTACTTAGATTAGGTCCCTGCCCACGCCCACCCTACCACGACATGATCGTGTCTGCTCAGAACCCTGAGGGTGGGCCATGTTCCAAGTTCCAGAACTTCATAAAGCCCACGTACAGTACGCTTTTCAGCAGACAGTTACAAAGGAAAATTTATAGTCATAGCCCTGTAACTCAATACATGTCTAAGAAAGCCATATGAGTCAAGTCTCCAATTACATCTCAAACAGGATGAGTAGGACAGCACAGCCCCAATGCAGACGTTTGGAGTAACTGCGTGGAGCTCTGCAGACGAGGCCTGGGCCTGGGGTGCTCGGGTTGGACAAAGCGGTGGTGGGGATCAACCATACGTTTGGGGTGCAGGGAGTGATGCTTAAAGCATTTTCCAAGACAGTAAGTTATTCAAAGGTGATTTCCTGTGTCTGTGCTTTAGGAAATTGTTTCAGGGCTTGTAGTTGACGGGCAAAACATTGTAATTTTTGTCATCGAAAGTCATAGGAAACAGGCGCTCGATGAGGCATTAGCATTGCCCTGCAGAGCATCTAGTTTTCAGCAACCCGTGGACAAGTCTAGGCAAAAAAGGCCTTAATTTGTTTGGAAGCAGTAGCACCCCCTGGTGGCCACTGAGCCCCCACACAATGGGCAGATGCTCTAGAGAGAACAGAGTGGGCACCAGAAGCTGGGACCCCACCTCCAGCCTGGATGAAGGAAGATGTGGGGATCACAGGCTGTGCTCACAGGGCCTGATGCTCCTGTCTCCATCCTACAGGGCCCTGTTTCCTATGTTGACCAAAGATAGATATCTTTTTTTTATGGGTCATCTATGTTCATTTTTTTCTGGATAAAAAAGCACCCCATTTGGGGGTGGGGGATCCCCTATACTCATGTAATTCTTGAGGGCCAAACCTCTGAACGCATTTCATGTGTCAAGTGCACAGCAATTAGATAAGGAATGAGCAAATGACCCGGATCTGTCCAGTGAGAGCCAGGCCTGGGGTTTTTTGCTACAGCTACTGGGAAAGAAGCATTCCCTTTCCGCTGGGGCTGCTAAGTGGCACATGGCATATTAGCCCAGCGTTTGGGTGAGTGGAGAGGACATCTCTGTCTCTGCTCATAGTGGAGGTTGCTTGGAAGTGAAGTTGACCCAGAGAAAAGCAGATCTGAGAGGAAAAGAGGTGCAGTCCTGATGAAAACTATTTGAACAGCTGGATCTAGCAGTGCCTGAAGCTAGCTGCTTCAGGGCATTTCCAGTTAAGTGAACCAGTGGGAATTAGAGGATCAAAGTCCCTGCCCGATTTGTTCCAGGCAGGAACAAATCCTTACTTCCTTCCCTCCTAAATGTCCTCCTTGCTTCTTACATTTGCTAACTCAGAGGCTACATTAATCAAAATCCATCTTTATTATTTAAAGAACAGCCTGCCATCTGAAACACTTTGATAGGGGTCCCCAGATGGCAGAACAATATTTACATGGGGGTCAGGAAGGTGAGGCTCGGGTGGTCCCAGGGCTGAGTGGGCCCGCCACTGTGGAAGATAGGACCCTGGAGGGAGGGTATCCTTGGACCTGCGGGCCAGGCCCAAGAAGAAAAATGTTCCATCCCAGGCCCAGGGTGAATCCCACCATGTGGGGCTGAGGCCAGCTAGGGCATCCTGGACTCTGGAGGCATTTGCAGCAAGGGGGAGCATCAGGTCACGGCTGAGTCAGCATGCCGCTGGCTTCGGAGTGAATCTGGGGAAAGACAGTTGGGGGCCTTGTGAGGTCTGAGGGGCTTCCCTGAAAGTCCCACAACTAACTTCCTCTCCCCAAAAGCCCTTTGAAATCCATCTGTCCCACTGGGTGCCACTTCTAGGCCTGAGCAAATGTCTTCAGAAAACCCCTGCCTTCCTTTCCCCCATGAGAGTCCCAGACTTTCCCAACCTCTGGCTCTGTCTGGGTCCAACTTTCACCTTTATGGCCTGGAAGATCCACTCCCGGAAGTCACTGACTTTGGTGTAGACGCCTGGCTTCTGGGCCAGGGCACAGCCGGTGCCCCAGCTCACGATGCCACACAGCCGCCAACGTGGGGTCCGAGAGATGCTGTCCTCACACACGAAGGGACCACCACTGTCGCCCTAGTAGGGGAAGGGGAGGCATGGCTGGAGTCCCTTTCAGATGGCCCTGGGCTTTGGCCACAGAGCCCTCTGGCCCTGAGATAGGGAGCCTGACCACCCACTGCCCTGTGTCCCCATTTCTAGAGTGACAGGGCCAGGGGCTGCCCCCACAATCCCTCACCTGACAAGCATCAATGCCACCCTCAAGGTAGCCAGCACAGAACATCTTGGGCTTGATCTGGTTCCCATAGAAGTCAGGGCTGTTGCAGACATCACTGCTGATTATGGGCACTCGGGCCTCCTGGAGTACTCCGGCCTGTTGGCCTGGGGGTTGGGCAGGCAGGGCTGGCAAGAGCTGGAGAGCATGCACAACCCCCTTCCCTCCTGTGCTCATCCCAGGCTCCTCAGTGTCTCAATGGCCCAGGGCCAAAGGGCACTCAACCTGCCAGACTGCCCTTCCCCAGCCTAGGTCAGAGTATCCCTAATGGAGGCTTGCCAGGTGAAGGACAGGACTCACCATAGTACTGCGTGTTACCCCAGCCAGTCACGGTACAGATCTTGCCATCCACCAGGGCCTGGCCGGCAGCTGGGAGGCACACGGGCTGGATGTATTCTGTGAGAGAGACCACGCCAATCCAGCCCACCTGGTACAACCTCTGTCCAGCAACCTCCAGTGTCCCCAGCACTCCCCTTCCTCCTATCTTTTGTAACAACCACAGTAGAAGTTGCTGTCTACTGAGTGTTCACTCTGTATTAGGCACCTTCCTGTGTCAGTTCCTTTCATCGCCCATCAGCACAGGAAGGTAAGGGTGACTACTACTCCATTGGACAGAGGGCGGGGCTGGGGAGAGGCCAAGTCAGTTTTCCTAAGTCTCATAATAAGTCAATGGCAAAGCCAGAATTTGAACCCAGATTGCCCAGTTCCTAAGGCTGTGTTCTTAACCATGGCCCACGAGGCTGTACCTCAATAGGGCACAACTTCGTGAGAAATAGAAAAAGTCAAGTATCTGTCTTGAGATACTTGACTTCCACTTGCAATAAAATCATAATAAATACACAGGTCTACACTGGCCACGGTGAGAATGGCACCCCTGGGGTATGGCACAACCCACGCAGCAGTCCTGGCAACCCTGCCTGAGCCTCAGACTCTCAGGCGCAAAATGGACACAATCGCTTCCCTCAGAGCTTGCAGTAGGAAATTAGTGAAATGTCGAGTAGCATGCCTACCTAACAGGAAATGCTCAGATAACTGGTAATAGTAATAAACAACAATAGCAATGGCTGCTAACATTAACGGAGGGCTCACTAGCTGCTGGCATTGCTCTGAGCTCTTTCCTCATATTCACCTTTTTATCATCTCAATAATACTAGGAAGCCATTTTACAGATGAGGGAAACTGAAGCCCAGAGAGGTAAAGCCACATGCCCCCGACCATACACCCAGTAAGTATCTGCATCTTAAACCAAGCAATTGCAGTCCCATCCCCCTGTGCCTCCTGAACACTTCCTGACTTCAATGCTGTTAACCCCTCACTCTTCTCATGAAAGAGAAGACTTTGTTTTGTCTTAAAGAAAAAAATATGTATCACTCTCTTAAATGGAAAACTAGTGTCATGAGTTGTTAAAAAGAAAATAGTCATAAAAATAAGCATAATGCAAACCACAAAATGGTGCTGGCCTCCCTGGCAACACAGACCCTGGCGCCAGGAGGCTTGGGCTTAAATCTTTGCCATTTGCCAGCTGTGAAAATTTGAGGCATTATTTACCTTGTCTATGTTGGGTCCCTTCCTGTGGAAAACTGGATCATGAAAGGACCCACCCTCCCAGGCTGCAGTGAGAACCGATGAGCACGTGCGTGGGCACCAAAAACAGTGCCTGACACACAGAAGGCGCCGTGCAGGTGCTGGTGCTCATTACTCTCATCACTGTCATATTATTTTATTGTGTTATTTCATTACTATTTCAGACTGCTGCCTGCTGGAGGCTCATCATCACCAGTACTATGGTTTGTTATCACCTCCATCACCATGGCTACAATGAGGCTTGCTGACCGTGAAGCCCCAGGAGTGCCCTCAGCCCACAGGCCGGCCTGGAGATGTGTCAGAGGCACGCTGGACCCATGGGAGTCTTTCCCATTGAAAGCACAGGGGGGAGTGGTGGTGTGGGGGGATGCAGACAACTGTACTTGAACAATAATAAAATTAAAAAAAAAAAAAGAAATAAACCATCTTAAGTCTAAAAAAAAAGAAAAAGCATAGGGATGCCCTGGGCAGCTGCAGGGGAAATAACTCCTAAGTGCATCTCCGATTCATTCACATATTCAAAACATTTTTTCATTTCCTTTGGTTATCTTTTGGTAACAGCTTTTTGGGGGATATAATTCATACACCATGCAATTCACCCACATAAGGCATACAAGGCCATGGTTGTGAGTGGGTGCGCACAGACGTGGAGGAGCACGCTGGGCAACAGTAAGGTGCATCTGCCGCCACCGTCAATTTTAGAGCATTTTCATCACCCCAAAAGAAACCCTGTGTTCTTACCTATCACATCCTAACTTCCCCATCCCTGTCCCCACCCAGCCTGGAAACCACCAATCTGCCTGCTTTTTCTACAGGCAAGCCTATTCTGGACAGTCCCTATAAATGGAAGCATATGGTGGCCTTTTGTGTCTGACTTCTTTTTCAGTGTAATGTTTTCAAGGGTCACCATGACATATCATGAATCAGTACTTCGTTCCTTTCTGTGGCCAAATACTATTCTGTGGCATGGATCGACCACATTTTTATCCGTTTGTCAGAGGATAGATCTTGACTGTTCCCATCTTTTGACTGTTGTGAACAGTGCTGCTGTGAATGTTTGTGTACAAATTCCTGTGTGAATCCACGTTTTCATTTCTTTTGGGGGTGTCCTCTGGGAGTGGAATTGCTGGGTCACGTGGTAACTCCGTTTCATTTTTTAAGGCACTGCCAGACAGTTACAAAGCGGCCACACTAATCACTCCTTCTTGATGGACGCTAACTTGTGACTCTCCAGAGCACGTCCTTTATCACCATGGACTTCTAGAACCCCAGCCCTTCTGACCCCCTGGCCTCTGGAGTCCCCAGGCCAAGGCTCAGCCCCCAGACTCACCTGTGAGGGGCAGGGGGCTGGAGAGGTGCACCAGAGCGATATCATTGCTGTTCTCCTCACTGTTGGGATCTCGAAAGGGGAGATAGCCTCCATGGTAGATTACTGCTTGAACCCCCAGCTGCAGGCCATGGGGTGAGGCCTGGGCTACAGCACCGGCAAACACTCGCCATCGTGACAGGACTCGGTTCCGCCTACCAGGGAACAGGAGGGGAGCGTGGCAGCCTGCCTGGGCACAGCCTCCCCACCTCGCTGACCCCTGCCACCCTCCATAGTGCTGTGGGGGTCACTTACTCAGGGAAGCAGTGGGCGGCTGTTAGCACCCAATCTCCAGAGAGCAAGGACCCCCCACAGAGGTGTGCTCCGTCATAGCGAAGACTGACTTGCCATGGCCACTTGCCCAGACTGGTGTCCTGGCCTCCTACAATGCGGTCAACAGGTAGCTTCCTGCGGCCACAGTCTGTGGGAAAGGGGCAGTCAGGAAGGGTGGGAGAGGGGACCTGGAGACTTAGGGGCCAGCCCTGTCCGAGGGGGTCTGATAGAACACAACCCTACTCTGGGGTATGTGAGGGGGCATGAGTGGGACCTGAGGGATCTGAGGAAACATGGGCCCACCCCAGGGGAGTCTGAGAGAACATGCCCCATCTCTGAGGACCTATGGGGACATGGCCCTGCTTTGGGAGTAGAGGGGACATGGACGTACCACCCTAGGAGAGTCTGAAAGGACACAGTCTCATCCTTGGAAGATCTAAGAAGATATGACCCTGCTTGAGGGTCTGATGGGCCAAGACCCTGCCCTTGGGGTATCTGAAGGTGACACAGCCATATCCTTGGATGACCTAAGGGGTCATGGCCTTACCCTGGTCTAAGGAAGAGGGTTCTGAGTTTCAGGGTCTCACCTTGGCAGGTGGTAGCCAGGAAGCGGCCCCTGGGACAGTCACTGTAAGAGGGATGGAGATAAAAAAAAAAAGGCCAATTCAGACAGACAGAAGGAAGATGAGGAAGAGCAGGTGGGACAACTTGGGAGCTGCAGGGCCTGGGTGTGTGTACTCCCACCTGCCCGCTGCCCTCCTCACCACACAGAGACGACCTCGAACAGCCTCTGGGCGTGGGGCAGCCTTCCTTCGTCCACACAGAAGAAGCCTGACGTGCCATTGGCACCCGCTGTCCGCACATCCAGCTCCGAATGGGTCAGTGCCCTGGGCAGGGCGGGGGTCAGGCCTGCTCCTCCCACCCTCCTGCTGCCACCCCTCCAAGGGGCACCCCAGTACCTGAGGAAGCCCATCTCCTCACAGCTAAGTCCTGCCACCCTGGCATTGGAGCGAGAGGAACACAGCAGCCGCCATGTCCCCTCTGTCTCGTCAAACACTGTGAGCCGAGTGTCCGCTGGGCTGACCTGCACTGCAGGGGGACAAGACGGGCCACATGGGTCAGCTTCCTGCCCCAGTCCCTCCAGGCTGTTCTATGGCTATGGGGTTCTAGTCCAGAGTCCTGGTAGGACTGATCAAAGCACCCTATGCCCCCGACACTTGTGATTGTGTCCAGAGGGCCATATGATTCAAGTCAGACCAAGGTCAGTGGCCAGAACAGTGGCCCTGGGACTTTGGCTGGCCCTGCTGGACCCAGGGAACTGCCTCTTTCCAAGGGGATTCCTATGCTGGTCACTCATGTGCTGTAAGTCTGGTACTTTGCTAGGACATTTGGAAAGAGGGAAACTGTTTCCACCAATCTCCTAAGAGAATGATGTGTGAGAGTGGATCTGCTGGGGCCATGTTCACCCCCCTGAGGAGAAAAACAAGCCAACATGGAGGAAAGCCAAGAGGGTTCTGGTAACAGTTTTAAAGCCCCTTGATGGAGCCAGAATTGAAGAACCCCCTTTTCACTTAGTCAGTTTATTTTTTTCTTTTGTCTTTAGCATCTGAGGACCCTGAACTGATACATCAGATTACCAAAATATTTAAATAGATATCCTATAGCCTTAATTTTTTTTTTAAAAAAGGACCTTATTTGCAGGACTTGTCAGAGCCTTCAATACATTAAAGTGCATAGTAATTTTTTCCAAGCAGAGGATGTAGTATTCATGCATTCATTCATTCACTCATTCAACAAATGTTAACTCTTAACTAGACACATACTTCATGTGCAGTCCTGTAAGGGGTGATGCTGGGTACACAAAGGTGACCAAGACAGCCCTCACCAAGCCAAAGTCTGGGGTGAGGGGAACAGACAGCAATAAAAAAGTCACCAAATCAAGCACGTCCTCACAAACTGAGAAGGGGCAGGGCACAGATGTACAGGCTGGATAAAGCTTGTGAGGGATATCTGTTGTCTGAAGCTGGTGGTGTTGAAAAACTGATGCACCCTCAGTCCCTCCCAGGCCACTCCCCACACATGGCCAGAGGACCCTTGTTCATTCACAACTAAGCCAGGTCTCAGCCCTTAGTCGTATTTATGTACACTCATCAAATACTCAGTACATGCTGGCTGTAGTTTAGACAATGAAAAAATCAGATAAAAACCCTGCTCTGTGGCACTCAAAGTCCAGTAGGTAAGATGGAAATGAAAGGGACAAATGAGGAAAATAGACTGTGTGTCACAAAAGACAGGGCCAGGGAAACAAATCAACAGTGACAGAGTCAGCGATGCTGGTGTGAGCAGTGAGGTTGAGGGAAGGTTGTGATTTTCAATACCTGGGAAGAGAAAACTTCCCTGAGAAGTGGTAAGTGAACAAAGATTTGAAGGAAGTGAGAAAGAGAGTTGCAAAGATAAGTGAGGGAACAGAGAACTAGGCCCAGGGAACTACAAGTACAAAGGTCCCACAGCTGGGGTGGGCAGGGGCTGAGCAATGGCAAGTAGGCTGGAGCAGAGGAGGCAGGCAAAGGGAAGATGAGGCAGCAGACAGACTGGATTAACATTAAGACTTTGCTTTTACCAAAAGTGAGGTTTGGCTGGGGAGGCTCCAAGCCCAGAGGGCCTGACCTGACTCTGGTTGCAGGCTTCCTCTGGCTGCATGTGTGGAGCAGACTTTGGGGGCAGGGAGGGGAACAGGAGATCAGGGAAGAGGCAGCTGTGAGGTCCAGAAGGGAGAGGATGGAGGCTGGGCCAGAGAAGGCAGTGGAGGGGGAGAAAAGTTTAGGTCCACCCATAGGATTTGGGGACAGATTGGATGAGGGAAAGAGAGAGAGAGAGGTCAAGGACAATTCCAAGGTATCTGGCCTGAGCCGCTAGAAGGACAAAGTTGCCCCGGACAAGAATGGGGAAGGTGAGGAGGGTAGGTTTGGGGGAAGAACAGCGGTGAGTCTCTTTTCTCCTGGGCCTCCTGCAAGGCTGGTTTTCAGAGAGTACATGCTACGGAACTGACTCCAGTATAAAGTCACTTACACATCCATCCAAAAAACCCGGTGAGGCCACACCCAAGCTGAGAGTCTTCCTGAAGCCCTGCAGAACTGGACAAGGACTTCCAGGGAGAACCCTGTCCTGCTGAGAACCTACTGGGTGCCATTGCTATGCTACGTACTCTCCCTGCCACCTCAACCAAGGCCTCAACAGGCCTCTATGGCCACAAAGATCATTGCCATCTTCCTGATGGGGAAACAGGAGCTTGGAGAAGTGGGGTGACTTGCCCAACATCACCAAGTGAGAGACAGAGAGAGGACATGTACTTAGGCCTGGTGACTCTGAATTTCAAGCTTTTAACATTGCCCCACACAGCCTCTCCGTCAACTTCCCCTCCTAAGGGTGAAACAATAATTACACTGACTACATATCACTGTGCGGGCATCTGTGAGCTGGCTTCAAGCTATGTGTCATAGCTGCATGTTCTTCCAATCACAACACTATACTGGGAGGAAGAGACCATTTCCATGCTCATCTCACAGATGAAGAAACTGAGCCTCAGAAAGGATGTAGTTGCCCAGGGGCCTAAAAACTGGCAAAGCCAGGATTTAAACCCAGGCCTGCTGACCTGCATACTCCCTGCTCCTGTGTGCCTCACAGAGAACCTTACTTGTCTTCACCCTGAATACACTCGCCCACGGCCCATACTAAGAGCTTCTTGGCTTATAAGAAAAGATGAAATCCTGCAATTTGCAACCACATGAATGGATCCTGAGAATACCATATCAAGAGAAATAAGTCAGATGGAAAGTCAGGACCATACGATTTGACTCAGATGTGAGATACAAAACTAAAAGCAACAAATGAACAAGATAAACAAACAAAGAAAACTCATAGACGCAGACAGCAGCACAGAGGCCACCAGAGGAAGGGTCCGGGGGATAGTACAGGGTGCAGAGGGTCAAATATATGGTGACAGAAGGAGATTTGACTCTTGGTGGTGCACATACAATGCAGTATATAGATGAGGTATCATAGAAATGTACACTTGAATCCTATATAATTTTATTAACCAATGTCACCCCAATACATGTAATTAAAAAAAAATTTTTTTAAGAGTTTCCTGGCTGTCTGGTCTTAATCATGGCCTCTTGCTCTGAGGTGGGGGCAGAGGGTACCCACCACCCCATGAGTTTCAAAATCAAGACTTGGAATTTGAAACACCAAGTAGGGCAGGGTGAATTCTTGTTTTGAAATAAGCGCTCCAGATTTCTAGAAAGTGTGATGTTTTAGGAAAACATTATCACTTTATGAATGTGTTTTGGGGAAGATGGAGGGGGGAGGGAATGTAAAACGCCTCCTCTAATCATTTTTAAAGCCACATTCTGTGTCACTGTTCCTCACCTTTAAATCTTCTCGTTCGTATAAGTTTAAGCAATGCAAAGTGTGTTTTGGGCCAGCTGGTTTGCTTACCAAATTGTTTGATATATTTGGAAGGGTGACAACCCCAGAAAAATAAGGTGGGAATAGTTTTGTTTTTTTGTTTTTTGTTAGGATTTTGTGTGTGTGTGTGTGTGTGTGTGTGTGTGTGTGTGTATGTGTGTGTGTGTGGTAATTTACCAATACTTTTAAAAACCTAAGTATAATTGAAGTGCAAGGGTGCTGGTGTTGGCCACAGTCAGGTCAGAACGGTGGCCCAATTACCTTCCTTCCAGGGGAAGTCCAGGACAAATTAGTTCATCCTGGCAATTTGTCTTCGTGCTTATCAGTTAAGCAAAGATTTCCTGAGCACCTGCCATCTTCAGGACACTGGGGTGGTAGAAACCTGCCCTTCCCTCCTAAAATTCACTGGGAGTAAATAATCCATTGCAGTGTGAGGAGAGTTTTACCTGGGGCAGCGGGGATGGCCATGGGCTTGGGGGAGCATTGAGTCTGGAGGTGCAGGAAGGCCTCGCTCGGGAAAGTTAAAGTCCAAAGGGTGAGACACAAAAGCCAATGTTCACCAAGCTAGCCAAGGGCTAAGCACTGCATGGATCATCGTGTCCTCTAATTCTCACCCCTAGCTGACAGAGGAGGACAGCAAGACTCAGAGAGGGCCCTCTACTCGGCAGCAACACTGCAGAATCCCTGAACCTGCATCTGGGTGTGAACTGAAAGAGATGGGTGAACAAAGGCTGTGGTGTCGGGAGGGTCCTTCGAGGGTGTGGGAGTGCCGGGAGCAAGGGTGAAGTGAGGGCAAAGAGGGCCCTTGGCCCGGGGCCTTGGAGCCTTCGAGCTGTTGGGATTTCAGGTGGGAGCCGTAAAGGGCCTTTCAGCAGACATGTGATCCTTCTGCTGTGCCATTTTTGTGACATGTAGTCTTGGGCAGGTCAGTTCGGTTCACTGGGCCTCAGTTTCCCCCATCTGCAAATCAGGGGTGATAATGATAGCCCCAGCATCACAGGGCTATTCTGTGTGAAGGCCGGAGCCAGGACCTGGCACAGGTGAGCCCTCGCTATGGCAGCTTACTGGGCTTTTTCTTGAGCAGCCCCGGAATGTAGTGTTTCTGCACAAGCACTGGCTGCCTGCGTTCATATCCTAGACTTGCTGCTTACCAGCTCTGTGACTTGCAGCAAGTCACTTGGCTTTTCTGTGCCTCAGTTTCCCAATATTAAAATGGGCCGTTGTGAGGATTTCATGAACTGATACCTGCAAAGCCCAAGGCCTGTGACTGGCACATATAAATGATCTCTAAGTGCTGACTATGAGGACTAACTCTGATGTTGGCTTCCCTTGTCTAGATTTTTCTTTCTTCTCTTAATGCGAATTCTATAAAGGATGTGAGTCCTTTATATAACTAGGTGAGGCTCACAGGAGTGAAAAATACATCCCATCACCCAACCTTCCCTTCCTTCCTGCTGTCCTGCACCACAGAATGGCAGCTTGGAGTTGGCATTTGGGATGATTCATTCATTTATTCCACAATGAGCTTCTGCTTTTATTTCTCAGCGTGGTATCTCTCCTACCTGATGCAGGCACATCTCTATCAGGCAAGCCTAAGAGCTACCCCTCGTCTCATCATCAACCAGCTGTGTGTCCTCTCTGGTCTTTACTTTCCACATCTGTGCCTGGGGATAATAGAAACTACCTCCTAGGGCAGTTAGAAGGGCTCACTTGTTTCAGACTTGTTTTGACTATGCCTTGCAGTAAGAAACAACTTTGCATTCTGATGTGGCCCTGAACGTCTGTATTCGGGGCAAAGCATTCCATGGCTCCAAGTCTCAGTTTTCCTGTCTTTAAAATGAAGAGAATAACAGCACTGCCATCGTAAAACTAAAGCAAAAGATTAACAAGAGTTTTCCTTACTGAGAAAGATGCACTTCAATATTCTCTAGTCTAATCTATTTCATACTTTTTAAAATGTGGTTTTCAACTCACTAATTTAATTTCATGATGCATTAATGGGTAACATATTTAGAGTCTGAAAAACACTGGGTTAGACAAGTGAATTGCTTGGAAAAGCATGTGGTCCAGAGCAAGCACTCAGCACGACTGAACCTTTATTACCAGCCTTTCTTCATGCATTCATGCGTTCATTCAAAAAATCCTTCCATTGAGCTCCCACCAGGTACAGATTTCCTCCACAGCTCCCCAGAGGGTCCCAGCCTGCTTTACTCACCTGGATACAGTGGCTCCTGATCACTCTTGAGTAGAACAGTCACTGTAGAGAAGGCAGAGGTGAGGGCAGGCAGGCTGAGGGGGCAGGGGAGGGTAGAGGTGCTGGGGACCACTCTCACCAATGGCCCAGGATGCCGCCCCGATGCCTGTCAGGAACAGCAGGGTCCCCGCAGTGAGGGCTGCTAACTTCGGTCCAGAGCAACATGGCACAGTCTGGCCACCTGCAACAGATACCACACTTGAGCCACAGCCAGTCCTGTCCCTGTCAAGGCAGGGTCTGGGCTCAGGGCCAGCTCTGCCCTGCCCTCAGGGCTCACTTAGCGTGTAGAACCTGCCATGCCCCAGTATCAGTTTCCTGGGGCTGGGCTGAAGCTCCCCCTGCAGGGAGAACAACCAGGTGCTCAGCTTCCTGAAGGCTGCAGCTGGGAACGGACATGGCTGGGACAGCTGCCAGCCTCCCTGCTTTCACTCCTGGCACTTATGGAATTTCTCCTCCCCAATGATGCTGCACTTTCGTAGCTCCCTCATCACATTGGGTCATCTCTTCCTGGATCTCACTTCTGCTAATTTTTTCAGAGATTCTTGGAGCCTCTTGGGGGCTGTGACCCCCTGACCTTTGCCCTGTTGGCAGCTCTCTTGCCTGCCTGTCGTTTGGCATTTCCTCACTGCCTCATTTGTCTCTACTATTCCAGACCCTCTGTCCTGGGGTACCCTCCAAAACCAGACCTTTCCCACAGGACTCAGCTCCAAGGTCAAGTTTGCCCCTGGAGGTGAAGAACCTAAGTTTGGAAACCTGCCAGCTTCACTTAACACTGACCTTCCCCACTCTCAGCTGAGACCTCGGGCAGGTGACATCACCTCTCTGAGCCTCGGCTTTCTCACCTTTTTAATGGGCTTCTATCTAGCACTCACCTCTGAAAATAATGATTTTAAATAATCAAGTTCTTTTAAATAATAGTAATAGCCAAATTCTCATCAGATGCTTACTGTGCACCAAGTACAGCTCTAACTGCATCAACTTATTCAGTCCTTATCTCAGTGAGGATTCCCATTTTTCATACAGGGAGAACAGGCTCAGAGAAAAGTTATATGCCTGAAGTGACTCAGCCAGGAAAAGGCAGTGCTGAGTCCTGAACCCTGGGCAGATTTGGACCGAGAGCCCACATGTATGACCACCAAGCCACGCTACCTCCTCCTGTGCTGTAGTCCCTACCATATAGCAAGCTCACAATAAATGCTTTTAAA
This sequence comes from Anoura caudifer, assembly GCA_004027475.1. Classification (NCBI taxonomy): domain Eukaryota; kingdom Metazoa; phylum Chordata; class Mammalia; order Chiroptera; family Phyllostomidae; genus Anoura; species Anoura caudifer. The sequence goes on along the minus strand of PVKU01007634.1, from coordinate 68,916 downwards.
TCACTAAAGTTGCATAGTCCTGGGCAACTTTCTTCCCCTCTCTGGGCCTCAGTCTTCTCATTGGTAAAACAGAGTTCTTATTCATTCATTGTCCTGTTGGGGCATCTGCTGTGTACCTGGCACCATTCTAGACTTGGGGACACATCCAAAAACAAGATGGAGGAGATGCTGGCTCTCACCGGGCTCACATTGCATGTACATAAGTGAGAGGGAGAAGTAAACAAGTACACAAGTAAATGAACTTGGTAACTTCCAGATTGTGGCAAAGACTATGAAGAAAATAATGTATGTAAGACATGGTAGGTGGCTTTGTGGGGTGCTTGGGGAGGGCCTCCCTAATAAGTGACTTTTGAGCTGAGACCTGAAGGGTGAGGCCAGCGTGCAAAGACCTCAAGGAAGAGCATTGTGGACACAGAGAACAGCACAGGCAAAGACCCTGAGGCAAGAATAAGTGTGATCTGTTAGAGGGCACTGATATGGCTAGAATGGCATGCATTTGGGGAAGGCAGTGGGACCAAGGCTGGGGCCAGCTGGAGAGGCCTGGTGACCTGAGATAAAGGATTTTATCCCCAGTGCAACAAGGCACCTGGGGATTTCAGGAGGAATGAAGAGAAAAGGCTCCTGAAAGCCTTCAGCTGGGCCTGGCATGCACCTGGCTGCCCTTGTCATCTGCAAGGCACATCATAGCCTACAGGAGATCCCACTCTCTCATCTGGGTCATGGTAGTACACCTGGTAGGCACAGGGTCAGGCAAGCACCGGAACAGAATGGAGAGTAGTTCAGAACCTTCCTGGGATGGCCATTGTCTGAGTGTCTTAAGAATTTCAGAGCCCAGTGGCTCCTGTCAAGGCATGAGAGAACATTCCTTCCTTCTGAAGAGACCCCAAGTAGGCCAGGCCAGGCCAACCCAGCCCTAAGCTGGAAGACCCCTCCATGTGTCAAGAGGGTGTCTCAGGCCCAGCTCCCAGCTCTGTACCCAAGCATTTGCTCGGTTCTTGTGGGAGGTCCTGGTCCCTTCGTGTCCAGATGCACTCTGCCACTCAGAGCCCAGCCTAGCAGCTTCGGTATGTCTGCTAGGGCAGAAAGCACTGCCACCCATGTCTCTCGGGGTGAGAGGAAGAAATTCCTTCCATGCCCTCTGATTCAGAGGACTTCCAGCAACCCCAAAAGAGGTGCCACTAGTGGGACAGGAAGTACCCTCACTCTGTGAGGGACCATTCTTGATGTGATTCTTTGGGAGCAATAAGGCCTTTGCAATCAGTAAACCAGCTCCCACGCCATCTCCTAGCTTCTCCCACAGGCCTGCTCTCCGCTCCTCCAGGGGCACTGGCTGCCCTTGTCTTCTCATAGGACAGTTCTGTCCCCACCATTTGGATGCAAAACCTTTACAAGTGACATCTCTAGCTCCTTGTCTCTAAAACTCCACTCAACTCATTGCGTCGTGTCTCAGTCCCCCTCAGACCCAACTGCAACTTTCTGAATGAAGGTTCCCTCATTTAAATTCTGGGACACCCAGATGATGCCTTTACCTCTACTCTGGCCGTGCCTTCTCCATCTCCTGACCTCTTTGCTTCCTGAAATCTGGAATTCACAGAGCTGGCCATGGCCTCCTCCCTCTCATGCCTCCCCACTTTCAAGCCTGTCTCACCTACCTCCACAGCCTCAGTTTCCCTTTTCTCTCCTGAGTCCTGGACTCTTCTGCAGACCAGGGGACATGGAGCCTCTTAAATGCCTCTCCCCGGAACCCTCTAGGTCTTGTACACCACCACCCCCAGGTCCCATACTGGCCTCCATGTCTCCTCAAACCCTCAGGTCCCGTTGCAGAGGCCCTCATCCTCAGGACTGCCCCTCCTCTGCAGGACACCTCCCTCCCTTCAGAGCTCACCAGCTCCACAGTCTGCAGACCTCCTGAATGTGTCCTGTCCGCTTCCCATCCCTGTTCCCAGCCCTATCCAACCCTGGCTCAGCACCCCTCTGGGCCAGCCTCTACGTGGAAGCCTGAGGGGCTCTTGCTAAATATCAAATCCCACCTGTCCCTTCTTTACACAGAACCCTCCATGACTCCCCAGTTTCCCCTAGGACAGAGTCCAAGGCCCTCACCCCAGGGTGCCTGCCACTCTAGGATATAAGCATGGCTGTTAGAGATTTGAAGGTTGAATACATATTTCTCTCAACCTCCAGATGGCCACATGGGTCATTATCAGACACCTGAGAGAGGTTTCAAAAGGCAACTGAAACCACAGCACTTACAAATACAAGTTAGAAAAAAGAAACACAGAATAGCCGCCAGTGCCATCTTGTGGAGGGACCCAGCACTGCCAAGGCACCCACCTGCTGCTCATCAAAAAAAGTGGGACAGACACCTCCTCACCCTTCCATCTCCATTTCAAGTTTACCTCCAGAAATACCCAAATTATCCATGTGCCACTGCACCCCCAGCGGTTTGTTACCCCCCAACATTTAGTTAGGCTCTTCCCTCTGCATGGCATATGCTGCCTTCACCCTCCTCATCCTGAATGCGAACTCAGGTACCGCCTCCTCCAAGTCTAGGTCACCAGAAGCACCAAGACCCTCGAGCTGCACATAACACAAACCTAAGCAGCCACTGCAGCAGCAATGGCTATTAAATTGCATGCAGCTTCTAACCCTGTCCTGCAGATCCTTAAATCTTTGTAACTGTTCATGAGGAAGGTATCGTTGTTATCACCACCCTGGCTTACAGATAAGGAAGAGGCCTAGAGAGGTGCAGGTGCCAACCCTGGATCACACAGGACATAAGCACAGCACCTCAACCTTTTGGCATCTGTGTCCAGGTTTGACCACACCATCCAGCCAGACTCCCCTCCAAGACCGGGCCCGAGCTGCCTGGGCTCGCACTAGAGCCCACTCTGCTTCAGTTCTCCCTGTACCCAGACCTATCTCTGTCCATCCTTCCCAGCACACTCAGTTTTTATTCATTGATTCATTCACCCATAGGCCCCAACCCTAGTGACTCCCTCCCAACCCTCGGCTCCAGGAAGGAATCTTCCAGACGGTGTGGGGCTCCACTGTCCACCTGCTCAGCAAGGGCACAGGGCCTTCTGAGCCACTGGGAGCCGGGCTGCACTCTGGGCTGTAGCAGAATGGTTGGGGGTCTGAGTGGCTAACTGTTCTGAGACCCAAGGAGGCCAGTGATCCATGCTGATCATTTCAGGTGACACACACAGCACTTTCTGCTTTTAAATACTCCCACCACCCTATGAGGTGTGCATGAGTACCATCTCCATTTTACAGATGATGAAACTGAGGCCCAGAGGGTTAGGTATACTACTTGCTCAGGGCCTCACAGCTAGCAAGTACTACTTTCCAGGACCAAAACCAGCCAGCCTAGTTCCAGGAGGAAGGGAGGGAGTCAGCCCACCTGGACAGAACAGGAAGAAAAAGCTGCATTTCCTCAGTCCCCTCCAGCTGCCCCCCCCCCCCACCGCAGCCCGGCAGCTGGCTCCCCAGGGTGGAAGAGGTTAAGAAGTATCCAGGCTGTGGGAAGCCCGGGCTTGGGGCTGCCAAGAGCCCTTGAGTACCAGTCACTCAGCAGTAGCTTCTTTCCATCTTCCCGGAGTGGTTTCTCTGCTCTCTCTCCCCTCTTCATCCTTCCTGCTGAGTCCAAAGTCCTCCCTCTACTCTTTTGCCCACCATGTCAGGAGGTAGGAGGAATGTCTGGAATTGGTGGGGGTCTTGGATCCCTGGGTTTTCAAGTCCACTGACCTCTGTCATGACAGCTCTGGTTCATGGCAAGCATTTGACATGCTAAGCCCCCTGCCGTTGTCCCTGCCATTGTCCCTGCCCCCCAAAACCTCAGGTAGGTAGGTAACCTTAGGATCCATGCTTGACCCAGGGGGGAACTGAAGCCCAGAAAAATGATATCACTTACACAAGATCATACAACAAAAAAGTGGCAGAAGCAGGTTCAAATGCAGGCTGAAAGATTCAGCTCCCGAGTCTGTGTCCTTAACCGTGACAGCCCATCTCCCCACCACAGACCCAAGGGGAGGACAGGTCCAGGGTCAGCTGAAGAATTGCTGAGGGGTGAGGAGAAACTGAGGCAGGGAGCTAGGAAAGTCACGTGGGGTAGCAGGGAGGCAGAGGGTGGCACAGCCTCACAGAAAATTTGGTTAATGGTTAATCAGATGGAGAAAGCTTCAGAAGGGGGTGGGGATGAGCCCAGGAGGAGTGCCAGAGAGAGGGGGCTCCAAGGTTGGGAAGAGAGCACAGAGGGAGGGGCATCAGGCAGAGCCAAAGTCGGGGCTCAGAGAAAGGAGGACTCACCGTCCTTCTCTGCCATGTCACGGGCTCTCGTTAATGATTCCCCGGCTGACCTCCTGGGCCGGGGCAGGACCTGTGGGGAGATAAACGGGGAGGCAGGGCCTGGGGGAGCCCAGCCCAGCGCCCCCAGTCCCCGGCGTCCATCCAGGGAGGCTGGAGAACCTGGGCCCTGGCCAGAGCACGCTGTGATCACGGACACAGATTAGGTTGGGTTCAAGGATGAGGTCAGTGTCTGACCAGGGGCCAGGGGGACACATGGATTTGCAGGGCTGGGGGCTCCCATGTCTAAGCCTCGAGAGGAGGGGATTGAAGGTCTAAACTCCAATGTCGAGCAGGGGCCTGAAATCCTCGGTCTTGGGGAAAGAGGGCTTTGGGAGCCAGGACTCCATGGTATGAGGTTGGAGGGGTATAGGAGCCTGGACTCCTGGGTCTGAGGGAGGAGGAGACTGGGGCTCAATCTCTGAATCTGAAGAAGATGGGGTTGCTCCAAGGACCTTGGAAAGAAGTCAGAGAGCCCACTCTTGGGGTCCCTCTATTAGGAGGTAAGCATTAGGTTGGGTGGGAGTAAGCTGACCCCTGTCCTGGGAACTGGAACTGAGGGCCCTGGTCCTTACCCTGGGGTCCGGCAGGTGGGGGTGAAGCTGAGAGATGGTGCCAGTTGAGGGTCAGTCTCCAGGCCTGGGCAGGAGCATGATGGCCCCGCAGTAGTGGCGCGGCCGGGAGGCAGAGGCAGCAGCGTGGGGCCTGCTAGGCCTGGCTGCCTCACCTGAGGAGGAGGGGGCTGGGTAGGAGGCGGGGAAAGGGGTGGGGAGGGGCGGGCAAAGGGATTGGCAGCACCAAAGGCCACCTGGCTGGCTGGTGGGGCAGGGTTTGCTGGGGCTGGACCAGGCCAGCCCAGCCACCTGCCTCCCTCTAGCCTGAGGGGTGGGCCCAGGTGTGCCAATCCGAGGGGAGGTGGGAGTAGGGACAGGGTTGGCCTGAGGATGAGGGTTCGGGGTGACAGAGCAGGCTGGTGGTGCTTACAAGGACTGAAGGATGGGGATGCAAACCAGAGGGAGTTAGAGTGCCCCAACTGCCCTGCTACTTCTCCTGCCTCTTGCCCATCCCCCGCCTAGTAGGTCTAACTCCATCCCTGTTCACCCCTGCCCCTTCCAGCACCCCCTGTCCACGTCCCAACCAAGGCAGTCCCTGTCCCTGCCCCAGTCCCAGGCTCTGCCCCAGACTTCTCCCTCAGCCCCAGTTCTTGCTCAAGCCTCTGCCCCTTCCCAAGTCCCCAGCTCAGCCCCTGTCTTCTTTGCTCTGCTCACCCTACCCCCTCCCCCGCACCCACCCCCCCACCCACCCACCTACCCCGCCCCAACACACACACAACCTCCTCCCCCTAGCTGCTTTCCCACAAGTCACAGGGGCTGGTTTGCTTTGGCAGCCTCTCTGCCGCCTGCCAAATGCGGCTGCCAATTGAACTCTGGATCCACCAAAGTCCTAGACATGGGGGAAGGGGGCTTGGCCTAGAAAAGGTGGTACTAAGTGCTGAAGCCCAAGCCAAGTGGGCAGAAGTGTCCAGAGGCAGACACACACTGCCCCACCAGTGGTCAAGAGTGATCCATGTCACATCCCAGGGCCAAATAAACACCAGACACCTAGGGACACCATCAGATACCTGGCTTCGGACAGCTATATAAACACAGACCACAGCTGCTCATCCCAGCTAGGCTGTCCCTGCATAATCAGAGCCACTTGGTCACCCGACTCAGCGCCACAGCCTCCCACAGGGGTCCCTCTGGTGTAGACTTGGTGCTGCTCAGCACCTAGTCTCTCCCTCTCTCCCCATTCAGGGTCCTCTCCTCCCTTCGCCTTTCTCCCACTCCCACCACTGCCGAGAGACCCACACTGCTGAGGAATGGGTGAAGAAATAAAAGAGTCTCTATAGTCAGGCTGCTAAATTTCTAAAGTCAATAGCTTGAGGTATGAGGAAACTATTCTTGCTTTAACTAGACTGGGAACTTGAACTTTTGAGCTGTGCAGCAATGCCTGGAGACATAGACAAACCCTACAGAAACCTGCTGAAGAACTTAGGAAAGAATGTCCACGTATCCAAGACCCCTGACATCTGGAAGATCACCATTTCAGACCAATTTAGAAGCTAAGAACTCAGAACTAATTTTTTTCCTTCAACACTGTAATTTTACTATAAGGACTGTCAATTTTTCCCTTTTCTTGAGAACACTTTGGATGTTACATGGTAGCATTTCTTGTTTTCAAACTCTAAGACCGTTTCTTGTTTTCAAACTCTAAGACCCTTGAATAAAACTTTGCCACTTTTAATTTTAGCAAAGCCTCCTGATTCATTTATGCTTGGTGGTTTGGTCGATACTGCTAGCCTGGAATACAAAAACCCACACCACTGCTGCCTTGCCTCCCCTCTCCAAAGCAGCACCCTCCCAGCCTCCCTGCCAGCCTCCCTCCCACGCGTGGTCCCTGCAGAGTTAATGACACGCCCAACCCCACTTAATCAAGCACCAAGTGGATGCACCTGCTGGGCCTTCGGGCAGCTGCTGAGTCTGAGATGCTGCACTTACCTGCTCCTTCCCATCCTTATCCCTGAATGCGTGCAGAGAGGCCCCTCTACCTGCCTGGGAGGGCAGGTCCCTGGGAAAACTGAGGCTCTTGCATTTGGGGGTGGGGTGTAGAGAGTAACTGGGCTCATAAGAAAGACTATGAATCAAGTCCAAGAATCTTTATTTCATGAACAAAACTACCTGTGTAAAGAGACGAGGCTGACTGGGCCCCTTTCTAAGTGGCCACAATCCAAGGCTGGTGAGAGAGGGCGGAGTTGGGTGGGGCAAGAGTGCGTCACAGGAGAGGGGACCCTAGGTCCAGCCAGAGGAAGCAGGAGGGGAAATGTCGGTGAGGGTTTAAGTGGGTCCCAAACCCCCTGCCCTGAGTGGTTCCGGCTGGTCACAACCCTGCTGGGCAGGGAGAAGCTGGGCCCTTAGTGCGTGTCTGAGCGGCCAACGTGTGCAAATCAGCAAGGAGGAGGAGTGCGGAGCTGCTGCCCCCACCTCACCGCCCCCTCCCAAACAGGCAGCAGAAGCAAGGGTGGGGGCAGCGGCAGTATTGCTTTACCCATCATGCATGGTGAGAGTGGGCGAGTGGGCAGGAGGAAGAAGGCTGGATTAGGGGTTTGAGCCAAGCCTCCTGCCCCCTCCCACCCTGGAGGCTCCGCTGGCAGGACTCTGAGGCTGTGGAGGCCCAGGAATGGCCAACCCCCATTGCGGGGGTAGGTTGTGCCCAGATGTTCCCAATTAGGGCTGGCTCTTCCTTGAGGCGAAGCCCAGGGCCTAAAGACGAGGGAGAGGCAGAATCAGGGACCTAGTGAACTGACACCATCCCAGGCCCACCAGCCCCCGCCCACCTACCCACCTTACCAGGGCTATTCGACCACCTGGACACCCGTACAGTTCTCTTTACTTTCTGAGGTGATGGCCAGGTATTCTGAGCTGTGGGGGCAAAGGCCAGTTAGACAGTGACCCCCTCATCAGTCTGGCCCACCACCAGGAGACTGAAGAGGGTTGTGGTCCCTGCCCCAGGTGCACTGGGCTCCAGAGTTAGAAAAAGGAGAGGACTATGGGCTGGACTCCTGGTGACCCACAAGAAGTCCAGGCTGGGGGACTGGAGCCCTGAGTCTGAGGTAGGAGGGGACTGGGACCTAGATGCCTGTTTCTTTGGGGGACTGGACGTTGGGCCTGAACCTTGGGTGCCAAGAGAAGTGAGGGGTCTGAGAGTCTGAGGTAGGAGAAGTCTGGGACCTGACCACAACCTTATCCTGCCTCTGACAACAAACACCCCCCTCCGAGGACAACTTGCGGATGGTGCCCTGGGTTGTTCCCCTGTTTCCTCCCCACTCAGCTCATGCTCCCCTGTGGGAGGTCCTGGGTGTCCTGGCTTGCCTCCTCCCTCCTCACCAGCCCCACTTACGCATTTTCTTGAGCAGCAGCCTCCGTGGCAGCAGCGATCTTCTTGTAACAATAAACCATCTCTGCCACAAGCCATATGGTCAACACCACAATGAGCACATACATCATGATCTCCGACACGATGGACGCCATGTCTCTGTTGGCTGCAGGGACCAGAGAGGAGTAAGTGGCAGCTGAGGCCAGGCTCAGGAGGCAAGACAGCCTGCGTTCCTTGAGCTTGTTGTGCCAGCTCAGGCAAGTGGCTTGGCCTCCCTGGGCCTGGTCTGCAAATGGGAATGTGCTGCTTCTCTAGAGTCATCATTGTTACTAGTCACTAGCTGTGGATGGGCTTCAGGATCACCTTGCCCCACCTCCCTGCGTAACTCAAAGGTTTATCTGTGTCAGTCAGGTGGCTGTAGGTGCCCAAGAGCTATAGCTCTGCAACCAGAAGGCTCTGGTTCAAATCCTGGCTTTGCCACTGCCAGCTATATGACCTTGGGCAAGTGACTCAACCTCTCTGGGTCTCAGTTTCACAATATCTTTTTTATGAGAGTGCTGTGAGAATTTAAAAAGCTTTAAAAATCCTTAGAATCGTGCTTGACATATAGACATCATTCAATAAATGTTTGCTATCATTGCCCTGGCTGGTGTGGCTCAGTGGATTGAGTGTCCGCCTGTGAACCGACTTGGTCGGGGAGTGTGCCTGGGTTGCGGGCCAGGTTCCCAGCTGGGGGTGTATGAGAGGCAACCGATCCACATTTCTCTTGCACATCATCGATGTTTTTCTCCCTCTTTCTCCCTCCCTTCCCCTCTCTCTAAAAATAAAATCTTTTAAAAAATATTTGCTATTATTAATATTATTATTATTGTTATTATTGGGGCAGTACAGCAAAGTAGTTAAGAGCAGGGGATTCAGGGTCAGATAGCCAGGCTTCAAATTCTGCCTCTGCTTCTTAATAGCCACATGACCTTAGACAAGCAACTCTCCCTCTCTGGGCCTTGATTCCCTCTCTGTAAAACGGGGATGATCATACTCATGCCTTCTCACAGGGTTACTGGGGAGAGGAAACATCAGTTAATATTCCACATGTGCTTGGATGCACTCATAGCTAGCAGCACCTAAGTGTTGGCTACTGGCAGCTGTTTTCCAGAAACCCACCATCTTTCCACAGCACTGGATCTTGCCACCATCAGCTTCCTTTCACTGAGCATAAATTTAAACTGTAACGAGAGCACACTTAGCCAGGGGACCAGAGTCAAAGGCAACTGTGGCATCCTGGGCCAGACTTCACAGGTGTCCTTTCTGGTTGGCCAGGATCTCATCATCCCTGCTGTGCCCACGTGGTCTTCCTCCTTGTCCGTGCGTACTTTCTGCTCCTCACCTGTGCAGATGGTGCTGATGCTTTCTGGGCCAGAGTGAGGGAGGGTGTAGGGCTGGATGCTTCTCCCCTACTGCCCCACAGGAGGAGCTGGGGACAGGGTTCCACACTTCATTCATTCACTCAAAAAGATCTCATGAATGCATCTTATGCAGCGAATATGTGCTCTTAGCCAGGCCCTGTATTTCATTCTTTATTTGAGCATCTCCATGAATGACTCTTCAAAACAACCCCAAAGATAGAGATAGTCCTGGCTTCCCACGTCAGCTGACCTCAAGAAGCACACTGAGATGATGTATGTTGGATATAGCTCACATCACTAGAATTCTCAGCCCTCCTTCTGGAACTCAATGCCCAAATGGATAAGTCATCTGGTATCTCCTGCTCTGCCAATCTGATTAGGACAGTGATAGGCATAGGTCTGTAGCCCATTTTTCAGACAAGGATATTAAGGCCCAGAGAGGGGAAGGGGCTGAGTAAGGATGCACAGCCAGGATTGAACTCAGAGCCAGAATTCAACCCCAACTGTAACTGATTGCCGGGTCTGAGCTCCTATCTACTCTGCAAAGCTTCCACAGCCAAAGAAAGATTTGTAATAGCTGCTATACAGCAAGTGCAGTCTCCACCAACCCATACACATCTCAGGAGGGAGGATCATCGGTCCGCTCTATTACAGATGAGGGACTGAGGCACAGGGGTCACCGAGGGGCCCAGAGGCATCTTCTCTAGGGAGATCTTTGATCTCTTCAAAAACCCCAAATCTTCCAAGCGCTTCCCCTTCGTGCCCACACAGGACAGACTTCTCACCAGCCTCAGACACTGCTTCACCTCAAGACATGCTTCACTCACACTGGGGACATCTGACGAAAGAGTGAAGAAGGCAGACAGAGTCACTGCGGTCCAGCTGCTAAGTGCTAAACTCAGGTAGGCTAAGGCAGAGGAAATGATTCTACTCTTGCTAGCCTGGGAACTTAAACTTTTGAACTCTCCAATTACAACTGGAGACAGACTACATGTGTCCTATAGGCAAGGCTCTGATTACCCCTTAAGGACTTAGAAAAGAATGTTCAGGTGTCCAGACCTACTGACATCCATTATCCAGACCCTTGGACCCCTGGAAGATTACCATCTCAGATCAATCCAGAGGCTTAGAAGGCAGGGCTAATTTTTTTCAAAAATGCACTTTTTATTGTAAGAACTCTTAGCTTTCCTTTCTTCTTCAGAATATCCTGGATATTGTATAGTTGTGTTTCCGGTTTGAAAATCCTAAGACTTTTAAGTATATCTTGATCATTTACTTCTAGCCAAAGCCTCCTGATTCACTCCCACTTGGCTGACACATCCAGAACAAAGGCAGCCCTCGTGTCCTCCTCTGCCAGCCCCACTGCTGCTGGAGGGCCACAGGTGCTCCCCACTGTCTCGGTACCTCTGCCAGGCCGGGGAAGCTCTCTCCACCAATACCCACTGCCCCTCCTTGGGAAGTGATTCAGTTCATTCCTCGGCAGTTATTAATCATCTGGAGGCAATACAGGCTGATAGGCAATGTTGAGACTGCAGTTTGAGAGTGAAATATAATAAAAAAGAATACGGCATGGCTGGCAATGCTAGTAATACAATAATATCATGGGTCGTGAAAGAAATACTATTGTGTGATGAGTAACACTAAAAACACTGCAGTGTGGTGGTTGATGAATATATTCTAGCATAACAGGTAAAATTTTAAAATATTGCAATAGGGTTGATATTTTAAAATACTATATATATATAGCATGGTACGTAATGATATAAATATGATAGTATGGTGGATAATGTTAAAAACACTCTAGTATGATGAATTATGACAAAAATATTGTTGTATGCTTGATAATGTTAAAGCAGCATAGCACAGGGTATAATATAGTACAGTGGGCAATGTTAAAAGACAATACTATAATATGGTAGGTAACGCTGCAACCCCAGACTCTGGAAAAATAATGTAAAAAGCTCTATATTATGGTAAATGTTGTTCAAAACATAGGCTCTGGGAGGTAGTACAATATGGTAGATAATGTCAAAGAAAGAGAGACCGTACTGAGTCACAAGCGTGCCTGAGCCCCACCACAGGATCCACCACAAAGACGAGGGTGGTAGCCTGAGCCAGGCCACAGCCACAAGATGGAAAGAACCTGGGGGCTTGATGGACTCAGGGAGCCTCCCCACCCTCCTGACCCCTCACTCCAACGCTGATTTGAGACAGAATGATGAAGATTAAAGTCTGCAGTGTTTGGGGCATCTTTGTCACAGCCACTCCACTTCCCCGCAACTCACATGGGCACGGTTCTGTCTTCTATGTGTGTGGGTGGCTGCCCATCCAGCATCTGTGTCCTACACCAAAGAGTCTCTCAGACACATATCCTGCATCAAATTTTGCTAGATCACTTTCATAATAAACGTAAAAATGTTAATTATCAAAATAAACCCGCAAGCTCTGGCTGTCAGCAGAAGACAGTGAATCATACAAAGAACAGAAGTGGCAGTCACACACAGGCTTGGTTGGCTTCCAATTCAGGTCCTAGCTCTATGACCTTGGCCATGTAATCTTACCTCCCTGAGCCTGGGCTTCTCTGTCTGTCAGAGCCCCAGCCCAGAGGGGACTCTACAGCAAGCACTGAGGCCTGGCTTGGAGAAAGGAAGAACAATGCACACTGTCCATGATGCTGTGTATGTGCTGTGGGCCCTGAAGGGTGTCTCTGCCACAGCTTTGTGGTGGTCCAAAGTCTGGGATATCACCCTGACTCTCTGAGCCAATATGGGTCATAGGACCCCAGGAAATTCCAATTTACATCCATTGGAAGATGGGAAGGGAAGGGATCCAAGAAGGGATCAGAAGGGATCAGAGAAGGGATCCAAGACAGCTGAAGCCAAAATAATGAAACAGTTCAAAAACACCTTAGATCCCACTGCTGACTGTGGCCCTAGACCTGCAGCACTGGCCTCTCTCAGCAGCTGTTCATAAATGAACCCTGGGCCCACCCAGATCTGCTGCGTCAGGATGCGCACATTAGCGAGACTCCTGGAGGGTTGTGTGCACGGTAGAATTGGAGAAGCACTACTGTAGGTGACATACTCATGTCTCTTCCCCCACTGTCACACTCTTGACAAACAGAGTCGCCACCACTGCCCCCATGGACCCAGGCCTTGCCGCCAGGCGTGCCAACAGCTGACACCAGCATATCACTCAATCCTCATAACCTCCCTGGAACACAGAAATGGCTCAGACCACACCCTGAAAGGTAGATACCATTACCATCTAGTTTCCTGTGAGACAACCTATGGCTCAGAGACAGAATGGCACCTGCCAGAGACCACATGGCACAGGTAGCAGAGGTTTCATACCCAGAACTTCCATGGGAGACCCCTACTGGGACATCTCTATGAGCTGAAGGGAAATGGAGGCCAGAGCTGGAGCTGGGGAAAGAGGTGCCGCTCCCCCTGCTGCCATGGTGGTTGGCTGGCCCAGGAGCGGAGCCAGCTATTCCTGACCTGCCATCTGTCCTTCCATCTGGCTGCCAATGGGCAGCAGGAGTGGGGGACAGGCAAGGTCTGACTCACCTTTGTCCACCACGTCCACGTGGATCTTTTTGACGATGGTGGTTTTGTACTCATAGTTTTCGAAGAAGAGCAGGCGGTAGACATGGCACTCGTAGTCACCCGAGTGGTTGTAGGTGACATTCGTGATGAAGATGGACAGGTCCTGCAGGTCCTTGGTGCCCCGGCTGCCATTCCACACCACACGGCCCTCAAAGCGCTCATCCTCCTCCAGCTGCAGCACCTCGTTCTCGTAGCGCAGGATCTGGGGGCAGTGGTGGGGCGTCACTGATGAGCCCATGTCCCCCACCTAGATCTCTATTCTGTCCCTTGCCCTAACACACAGAGAGACAGATAGACACACACGTGGGCTCAGGCAGGGAGGGCACAGAGGGGCTAGGGTCATGCCTGGGCTGGCCCCAGACCTTGATTGTGCCCCTAGTCCTGAGACACACATACTTACACACATTTCTCACCTGCCCCCCAGCCCCCGTTCAGCCTTCCTGGCCCTGATTCTCTACAATTCTGCCTGGGCCACCAGACTTACACCTCACACAGACAGAGGCAGCCTGATCAGCTGCTGTAGACCCCAATTTTCCAGTTGCCCTAAAAGTGTGTGGTACCTCCTCAGATATAATTCAACATACACATAGTGTAAATGAGGTCCAAATAGTTCTGCCTCTCCTCTATGATGACCACCCAAAACATTTTTGCTGGTACCAAATAATTCCAATGACATTGTGCCAACCATGGGCCAGGTCAGTCAACCCAATGAATCCTCACACAGACCCATGAGCTAGAGACCACGACCACCCTCACTTTACAGAGGAGAAAACTGAGGCTCAGACAGATTCAGTGACTTCCCCAAGGTCACCAGCTGGATAGTGGTGGAGATGGAACTTGAATCCAGGTCATCCATAACAGCACATTACTGAAAGCAAACAATCACCCCCCCCCAATCCTGCCCTCACTCAGACACTGACACCCACCCTCCCATCCCAAGGCTGTGTGCCCCACACACCTTTACAAACTCCTCAGTGCCCTTCTGGCGGAAGGTCCACTCCGTGAAGGTCTCGGCAGTGGTCTCGCTGCGGCGCTTGCAGGAGATGCACAGGATTTTGAAAGTCTCTCCATACACGGCCTCTGTCTCAGAGTCCACCTCCACACAGCCTGCCCAGGCTGAGGACACTGCAGAAACACCAGGGGCACCCATCACCCTTGGCCAAGCCAGACCTGCTGGTCGCTGGCCCTACGGCCCCTCGGAAACCATCTGTTTCCCTTCAATAACAAATGGACAGAACTGGGCACTGAGACTGGCCTTATCACTCACTGAGTGCCCTTGGCAAGCCACCCATCTGCTCTGAGCCTCAATTTTCTTCTGTGGATGGTGAGGAAAGCAATTATTGCTGCTTCTGGAAGCTGCTGGGCAGTTTCCATAAGTTCGGTAAGGTCCCAGCAGTGGGCTGGCACACAGAAGCCCCCCAATCAGTAGGGCGGTTACTGTGTCAGTAACTCTGAGTCTGTGCTGCCCAACTACCCCTTCCTTCTTCGGAAGGTCACTTGGCTGGGATACTGCAGCATCTAGGGGGTGTGTATAGAATTCCAACTGCGTTAGAAGGTAAAGGTGGCAGTCATTTCTACCATTATTGCTCTGCAAAACCAGCCAGCCCCAGAGAAGTTTGGGAGAAGGCAAGTCCTCAAAGAGAGAGGTGGGTGCTGGAATCGGGGCAGACCCACACTCCATCCCTATTCCCCAGTACCACAAGTTCCTGTCATCCACCCCCTCCCCAACTTCTCCTGACTCTCCTCAGGCTCCCACCTCCTATTAGTTTCTTCAAACTCACCAAGCTGTTTTCTGCCTCAGAACCTTTGCACCTGCACTGGATTCTGGTGCCTTTAGGGCCCTCCTCCACATTCTTACTTGCCACCGCCTTCCTGACCCCCAAAGCTCACTAGTTAGTTCTGTGTCTTTCCAGCTCCAGCTCTGGGTATTTTTCTCTGTCCCTGAGTCTCTTCCTCTACTAACCTAGGGGGCTTCTTGTCCGCCTCCTCTGCTGTCTCTTTCAATCTCTCCAAGTAACTCTGTCTCTAACTCCCCCTCTTTATCTCTCCTGGTGTCTCTCTGAAGGTCCCACCACTCTGTGTTCTCTTTCCAGTCTCAGACACGCTCTCGGCTCTCTCTCTCCGCCTTTCCCGGTCCCCCTTTAAATTCCATTCCTTCCCCTGTCTACCAGTGTCTCCATCTCTCTCTGCCTCTCTTAATTTTCTCTCTCCACAGTTCAGATGAACTCTCCTTAATCTCTCTGGCAAACTGCATCTCTCCCGTCTCTTTCTGCCCCTTTACTCCCATCTCCCCAGTACCCCAGCGGAGCACTCCGGAGCCGCCACCCCTCCCACTCCCCCCCCCCCCCCCCC
>PVKU01007634.1:0-53197 GCA_004027475.1 Anoura caudifer | reverse complement strand
GCGAGCACAACTTCTGAAGGGACTCAGGTCGGGGGATGAGCGGGAGAGGCCCTCGCTCGCCCCACTCCCCGGGGTCCCGAGCGCGAACCCGATACCCCGTTGCGCCCCGCTGCGCCCCTCGCCTTGCGCCCCTGCGCACTTACCCAGCGCCGTGCCGACCACGAAGGCTAGCAGTGTCCCCATGACTGCGTTGCTCGCGCTGCACCCCTTTCCCAGGCCGCCGGTATTAATAGCCAGTCGAGAGGCGGCGGGACCCAGCGGCGGTTCTAATGTCCCCGGGAGCGCGCGGGCGCAGCAGCTGCGGCTCTGGGACTAGTGAGGGGGGGAGGAGGGGGGGCGCGGCCCCCCCGCTCCGGTTACCGCCAGGGGCCCAGCCCCGGGGACCGGCGTCCGGGCATCCCCGCCGCGCGGGCGGCGGCCGCTGCTCGGGCTGCTGCGCTGGCGCGCACAGCCGGGCTCATCCACCAGATGCCCCGACCCAGACCCCCTTCGGCTCGGGCGCTCGGGCTCGAGCAGTGCTCTCCTGCGCACTGCAGCGGCAGCGGCCGGGGAGGGAGGAGGGAGAAGGAGGGGGCGGGATGAATCACCGCGGGGGGAGGGCGCGGCCGCCAAGCCTTTGCCGCAGCGGCCCGGGAAGGCGCCGCTGCACCGGCTTCTCCGAATGGTGCAGGGACCACGGCTTCCAGGCACAGGCACATTGCCTTGGGTGTCCGGCCCCTCCAGACGCTAGGGATCTCCAGGATTAGAGTCTGGGAAAGGTCACCCCCAGAGTCACAAGGGGGCAGAGAGGGCGGTTTGGGGACAGGGCTTCAGACTTCACATTATAGAGGTCATCCTCATGGGATCTAGGTGGTCTTGAAGGGACGTGCAAGTAAGTAACCTCTCTCCGAGATCCCTGGCATCAGGCCTGAAGGTCACTGTGTGGGAACCCAAATGGGCAGGGGTGGGAGGGTTTGGAGGTCAGGCTAGGGCTACCTATAGTACTCCAGACCCCTCCAAAGCAGGATCCAAACGAGAGGCTGCCCTGGGGGTTTGGGTGGTATCTTTCAGGAAGATGCTCCCTTCTTTGTCTTTGACATCATCTTCTATTTCTTTCTCCCCTCCACTCTTCGGCTGCTTGCCCAGGTCCCTGCTTTCCCAACAGAGCAAGCTCATCTCAGCCTCTGGGCCTTTGCCCTTGCTCCTCCCTTTGCCTGCGCCACTCTTCTCCCAAGTAACCAGAAGGTTCACTCCAGGTGTTCCTGCAGCTTCTAGCTTCAATGTCACTTTTGTCAGATCTATCCATTCCAGGGAAACTGCCTCCCCGGTCCCTTACATGACCTCCTTTACTTTTTTCCCCACAGCAGTTGTCACCAGACATTGTACTCTTCCTTTTGTGTAGTTTCCCTGTTCTCTGCCTGTCCCTCTAACCCAGGAATATAAACTCCCCTAGGGTGAGGACTTTATCCTGTGCACCAGTGTCTCCAGCATCTTGAACTGTGCCTGGCACATTGCAGGTGCTTGATAAGTGTTTGTCGAATGAATGAATGAGTGCCAGTGCTAGAGCTCTAGTGATGTGCTGAATGCATTTCAGCAAGTTCTATTATTATCTCCATTTCACAGAGAGGAAACTGAGGCTGAGTCACTTCCTCCATTAGGGTCATGGCCCTGGCCTCAGGTGCGTCTGGAATCCTGCCCGGTGATGGCAGGTAGCCTGTCTTATGAGTAGGTTCTGCCTAGCGGCAGGATGAAGGTGGGGGCTTTGGGCTGTCAGGCCCTGGTGGGAGTGAGGCTCTGGCTGGGGGTCATTGTCCAGGTCCTGGCCACCAATTCTGGGTGGGATGAAGTTCTGGAAACTCCCTGGCCTAGCTCTGCTGGACACAAAGAACCAGGATGTGGGGCAGGACGTGGGCACAGGGACAGGAAGCCAGGGACACTGGACACCTTTGTGGTCTGGGCCTCTGTGCCAGCACTTACTTCCTGGATTATGAAATTCCCCTACAGAAAATAACCTTCTTGCTGTTCTGAGCCCTCCCTCTGGCTGGGTGGCAGGCAGAGACACAGTGAGGGCAGGCCTTAGATGCTGAACAGGGGACCTACTGACAGCCCCACAAGCTGGTGTTCCCTGAGCACCTGCTACGGGCTTGGCGCTGCTCTCGCACTTTACTGACGTTAACTCATCTAATTCTTCCTATAGGTGGATATGGGGAACTGAGGCTCAGAGTGAGTAACTTGCCATGACCACATAGCTAGGGACAGGAGAGGTGAGTTCTGCTGTTTGTCTCCTGTGGTACATCCATCCCTCCTACAATCCTCCGCCCCAAGCTGTCAATTAGATTCTTACAGATTCACTGGCATGTGAAAGGTTTCTCTTTACCCCTCAGTCACTCTGGAACTAGCATAGGGTTTGAGGGGACAGATCTAGGTTAAACCTGGACCAGGGACTTCACCTCTAAGCCCTTTCCTCATCAATAAGACAGGGATCCAGATGGCCTCATGTGGATGGGCCGTTGTGGAGTCCTAAAAGGGTTAGGACATGCATCTACATGTGGAGTCACCAGGGACCAGGCTTCCCTGTTGAAGGGCCTCATGCTTGCAACTATTTGTTTCCAACTAATAGAGCTGACATGAGAATTAAATGAACATCAGATCATGGTACTTAGGTTGGCATGTACTTGGTGCACAGCATGTGAGTACTTTTCTCCCTTCAACTTTTCTGTGATGAGTAACATCACTGAATATTTACCCTATTATAAGCTGCCACTTCTATTAACTTCCTGCATCCTGATAAAGCAGTTCTTCAAAGTGGGACTACTGGAAAAGCATCACCTGGGAACTTGCTGAAAGTACAAGCTGTCAGCTTGCCTTGGACCTGCTGAATCACACTCTGCCAGGAGGTCTGGTAATTGGCCCTCCAGGAGATTCTGACATGGCTTAAGTTTGAGAACAACTCACGTCTAACAACCCTGGAAGACTGGGGCTATTCTTATGCCCACTGAACAGCAGAGGAAACTAAATCTGAGTGAGGCTAACCAGCTCCAGTCTTTGTGCCTAAGTATCAGAGGTAGAACTTGAACCCAGGCCACGAGGATTAGTCTGTCCTAGGAACCCCTGCACTGGACCCTGATGATGCAAATCTTGTGTAAGATGCTAGGGAATTCCAGGTCATGTCAGTGACCATGGCCCCAGAAAATGGACAGAACCCCTCCCTCCCACTCCCCGGGCCCCACAGAGACAGCCACAGCCATTTCCAACCCTTTATTGGGGCTGTCAGCCCAAATAAATACAATATATTAAACCCAGAGCTGAGGGAATCTTGCACCCCAGGAGGTGCCCTCCACAACCCCAGCTGGACTAAATAAGTTAGCAGGGAGCCTGCCGAAGGCCAGGCCAGCTCCCTGGCTGGGCAGGCGACAGCAGCTGCACTCGTACACGCTGGTTTAAAGTGCATCTCGGTTCTGTGGTCCCCATGTCTGCATATCCCCTGGCCAGGCCACCGGGATGGGTGGGCAGGAGGTTCCCGGTGCTCACACTGTGCCAGCAGTGGTCACCAAGGTTGTGTCCATCTGACCATTTGCGGGGACAGCTGTGTGGCCAGACGTCCTCAGGAGAAGCTATCATCGGGCTGTGGCTGGGAGTCGAAGGGAGGGTCTGAGATGGTGATGCCTTGATGCAGCTTCTCCAGTGAAAACTTCATCTGGGGGAAGAGGTGGGCAGGGCGGTGAGTGAGCGCTGGAGGGGTGATGTCACCCCCCATCCTGCAGTTGAGAAACTGGGGAAGGTCCAGAGAGGCCACGTCTCCTGCCAGGGTCACAGTACAACATGAGCAGAGCAATACTGTACTAGTTTAATTTATCACAGAGAGCAGATGGAAGGGGCCCAGATGGCCTGGGTTTGAGTCTGAGCTCTGCTACTTACTGGGAAGCCTTGGGCAAGCCCCTTACCTGTCCCAGGTGTCTTAGCTGAAAGAAGGGTCAGTAATACCTGCTTCACCAGGTTATTTCAGGGATCCGATGGCACACAGGAGGCACCCAGTGTATGTTATTCTTATTCCCTGCTCTGAAACCTTGGGCAAGTTTGATCACCTCACAGCTCAGCATCCTTATCTGTTATGTTTGGGGGACAAGAACATCCCCCTCATAGCCTAGCCATGAGAAGCAAAGCAGCTGGTCATTTTGGCACTTAGAACAGCCTAGCTTGATCAGTGTCTGCTGTTAGCACTGCTTGAGAAGCCAACTCAGTGCCCATGGCAATTTGAGAGGAAAATGAGAATTTAACTCAGGATGGGGAGGCTCTGCCCTCCCTTGCTGAGCAGTGGGGCCCTAGCTTCAAAACCCCCTACCCTGTCCTCCAGAGTCCTTCCCAGACCAAGCGTCTCTGTCCACACATAACTGCAGGACGCAGTGAGGCCCCAAGGTAAGCCACAGCATTATGGCCCGTAGGGGCCAGACACAGTCTTCACCGTCACCACTACCTCAGGCTCTGACACCCTTGGGTGGCCAGCCAATGCCAGGTGCTCCCCAGCTTCCCACACTCACTCCCCACATTAGGTACTTAGGCCAGGTGTCTGAAATTTGTGCTGACCCACCACATTTATTGAGCACCTGCTGTACCCTTGGCACTGGGCTCATACTACTAATAGCAAACATACATAAAGTGTTCACTATGATGTTGGCACTATTCCATTGTGAACTCATTTAATTCTCACAACAGTCTTTGAGGTAACGTCAATTACTACCCCATTCACAGAGGAGGAAGCCAAGGCCCCAAGTCTCTTGCACAAGGCCACACACCAGAATTTGAACCTGGCCTTCTGAATAGATGCTGCCCCTGCACTACAGGGGTTGTATGGAGTAACCCCTTCTAAAGGTGAGACCCCAATAGCCTTTGGAAAACCCCTCCCTCACTCTTACGTGATCTCCCTTAGTCACCCCAAAGTGGTGAAGGACTCAAGACACCAAGTCTTGCCTACTCCTGGCCTCAGTGGCTGGTTCGGGAGGGTGGGGGCATGTGACCCCAGCAGCCAATGAGAACAAGTCCTTTCCTTTGGAGGTCAGACTAGAGCCGCAGGAACCACCTTGGTCATCCTCTGGGAGAGGACACCCAGAACTAAGCCAACCCTAGGGGTAGGCAGAGTCAAAAGATGGTACCAGAGACCAATTCTTACTGCCATCAAGTGGCTGGGTCCAGCCAGACCTAGTTGGCCACATCTGGACTTTTTCCCAGGATGAGAGCCAATAAATTCTTTCATTCTGCTGATTTTTCTGAAAACCCTAGAAGGAAGGGCACTATGAATGGCTTCCTCATCTTATGGAGGAGGAAACCGAGGCCCAGAGGCGTGCGCATCTTTGGGTTTGAGTGCAGGGTCCCAGAGCCCCAGGGCATACCTCATCCAGAAGCTCCACCGAGGCCCGCAGAATCTGCCTCCACTTGTGCACCTCAACGCTGTGGAACTGCTTCTGCAGGGCCAGGACCTCTGCCCATTCTGCCGCCGTCTGGGGGAACTTGCTGTGCGGGGTGCAGGGCCTGAGTAGAGCATTGGCCTCTCCCGACCTGTCCAAGCTCCCAACCCCCTCAGGGTACCCACTCACTCCTTGGCCAAGGCCAGACTGCGCCAGGACTCAAAAGTGTGGGCTGTCCTCTCCAGGGACCAGAGGCGGTAAAAGAGAAGAACGTTGAGGGCAATGAGGATGATGAGGCTGAGGGCAGGAATTGGAGGTCAGGAGTCAGGATTGATGCTCCCACAAGTTGGGCACACACACAACCACACCTTGAAGGGACACCATGACTACTCTCACTTCAGAGGAGGAACCTAAGACTCAGGGCAGGGGAGAGACATGCAAGATCAGGATTCAAACCCAGGCCTGTCTAACGTCCATGCCCTTAACTGCCACGCCAAACAAGTTCACTGGGAGAGCCAAGGATGTGGAAAACAGACGGGGCTGCAGCCAGGGGTGAGACATGAGGTGAGGGGAGGTGCAGGATGCAGGGCCCTACCTCGCACAGATCCTGAGGAGGCGGTGAGAGGGAGACAAAGAGTTGAGAGCTGCCCGGCCCATCCGACCCACCCCGCCCCTCCTTGACCCCAGCTCCCAGCAGAGCATGCCACGCAGCCTCTCACTGGGAAGTGAGGCTGGATGCATGGCCGATCTGACTCTCACCTCCTAAGGTCCACTGGAAGCATGGATCTCACTTCCATTTCCTCAGTGTCCTGCCCCTCCACACCTCCAGACCTTCATGCATGTGGATCTCCCTGCCTAACCCTCTGGGGTCTCAGCCCAGGAGTCCATCCTCTGCTTTCCCAGGAAGCCATCCCTGACTGTCCACTTGTCCTGCCTGGACGAAGCTTCACTGGCCTCCTAAGGCTTCCCTACCCAAGCCCTGTTCCTTCTGCCTGTGTTTCCCCCATCACTTTGGTCTGGTGCCAGAACTGCCTCCCCCAGAGGTGCTTGTCACTGCTTTGTGCCCAGCATCACCCAGCTTGGGATTAAATACAGAAAACACGAATGAAGTATGTAAGTAAAATTGCTTCTTTTGCATATCTCTCCTGGTTCACCTAATTTTACCTCATTTGGGTACCGATTCCTCCAGAAAGCCCTCCCTGCCCCTTAGGTGAGGTCAGGTCTCTCTAACCTCCCAGAGTCCCAGGCATCCCTCTCCCAGCAGGCAGACCACATCCAGGATGAACAGAGCAGTACACTGTGCACAGAGCTCTGCTGGGCACAGCTTGAACCCTGGCTCCTTTAATCCTTGTGCTGAGGGGAGCCCACATTCCCACTTAAGCTGAGGCCCAGTGAGGCCAGGCACTTGCCCAAGGTCACACAGCTGAGATGCAGACATAGGCCTGTCTGATCCTGAAGCCTGGCCTCCTTACTCACACAATGCTGATGAGCACCAGGGCACTGGGGATGCCTGTCCCGGGGCCCTGGTCCGTGGTCGGTTCTGAGAAACGGGAGCTAAGGGAGCCTGTGGAAGAGCAACTCAGAGTCAGACAGACTCATCCAGCCCACCCCACCTGGGCCCCGCTCCTCCACCTGCCCTGCCCAGGCCTGACAAACGCACCCGAGGTGTGCATGCCAGCCCGGGCACAGGGGTCAGGGTCTGGGTGCTGGGGCCCATCACCATGACCCCTCCAGCTCAAGGGCCGCTTCCGCCTCCGCAGGCCTGACAGCAATCCCCGGGAGTCCTTCCCGCCTTCCTCTAGGGACAGCTTCTCGGCCTTGGCAAGCTCTCGCTCTGTGGACACAAGAAAGGGCTCTGCAGGTCTGCATCCAGCCAGGCCACGACCCTATCCTACCCTGGCCGACTCTGTCCCCTACCCAGGTGGTGGAAATAATCCTCAATGCCGTTCCACGAGTTCTTCTCAATGAGAGACTTCACGAGGCTCCAGGGCTGCTTCCGGTAGCGGATCTCAGAGGATACTCTAGGGTTGGGGAAATGCGGGTAGGGTCTGACTCCAGCCTTGCTGCCCCACGCCCAGGGGGTGCTTTCCTCTCTAATTCAGAGAGGGCCCTGTGTACCCACAGACAAAACAAACACATCCCCCTCACCCACCCGTGGCTCCCCTGTGCCCCTGCTCACCTGAAGTGCCAGCCAGTCATACTGTAACTCCCTCTCTGTCCACACCCACTACCTTGGCAAGTCTCCTGTCCGTAAGTGCCACCTCAGCACTGCCCACGCACGCTGCAGGCTTAACACACACCTCGGTCCTGAACCCCTTCCGCCTTGCTGCTGCATGCAACTCCACATGGGGGTCTTTGGTAGTTTGACATGTCTCCAACTGATCTCCTGATCAGCCCCCAAACCTCCTTCTCCTCGTCTTCCCCATCCTGGTCAGTGGTAGTTCCGCCCACCTAAAGGCTCAGGCCAAACACCTCTGGGTGTTCCTGGCCCCTTAGGGACCAACACTTCTGCTTGCCTACCAGGGTAGCAACCAACATTCGGCAGCTGACTTTGGCTGGGGAGCACTGGGCGGGGGCCCTGGGAACACCAGAGCACCAGGTGGAGGCAGCTGCTCACCGAAGACGGGCCTTGTTCCGGGCCAGGCCCAGGATGCAGTAACGGTGGGCAGTGTAGAAGTAGTCCTGGTAAGGGATGCCCTGCGTCAGCACCTCCGAGTCCACCACACATCCGCCTGCCTGCGGACCGCGCTGGAACAGCGTCTGTAGGGCAAGGGAGGAGGGAGTCAGGGCTGCCCACCTGGCCATCCCACCGGGCTGGCCACCCCACCTGGCTCACCTGAGTCTCCACCACTGAGGCACTCTTGGGACCCAGCGGGTTGCTGATGGGAATGGTGTAGGTCAACACTCGGCGCTGATGGCACTTGCTGTCCCCACTCCAGGGGCTCAAGGTCACATCTAGGGCAGGGAGAGCAGAATGGGGACACTATTCCTCAGCCCCTTGCCTACAGGCTATAGGAGACTCAGCCTTTTTGCAAGGTTCCAGTTTTCTTGGGCCTTGCCCCAAACCCACCCTTCCTCTATGTCCCCACCTTGGTGCCTACCCCACGTTCCTTGGGACGCCTAAAACTTTACATGTTGATGATACTCAGAGCTAGAGCCTTTCCCCTCCCTACAGTTCTCATCCCTCCTGCAGCCTCAGTTTCCCTCTCTGTACCAGTCCTGGCTTCTCCCCTGAGCCTCAGACCTAGGGCCCTATGACCTCCTAAACACCTTTCCCTCCAAGTCCCCTGGACTCCTCATACCTATTGGGCCCCACGCTGGCCTCAGCATCTCTTCAAACCTGCTCATCTTCTGGGGCCCTATCTCAGGAGTGGTCCAACTCTCCTCTAGGCAACCCCACCCAAGCCCCAGGCCTGCAGGACTCCCTCCCCTGTCTGACTCTTGAGCTCCTCTGCTGGTCCCATGGTCAACCCTTCCACTCGCCTGCTGCTGTGGCTTCCCCTCTCCACACCTGGCCACAGGGGCCCAGCCTCAAGGGGTTTCTCACAGCGCCTGCCTCCAGCCTCAGGGGCTATGTAGGTTCCTCTCCTCCACCTCCTCCCCTTTCTGGAAAAGTCCCTCCTTCAGGCCTTAGTTTCCATATCACTCCCTTCCAGCAGCCATTCCTGATCATCACAGCTACCTCTCTGATACTCACATTTATTTGTGTGAGAATCTATTTACCCTCATTCTCACTAGATTCTAGGGTACATCTGTCCTGGTCTCTGCATAGAGTAGCACTAAATGTATGATCGTCATATTTATGAAATATGTACAACTGGCTACTGTTCTAGGCATTTTTCTAGCATCAACCCATTCAGATCTCCTGAGACCCTGATAAGGCAGGCACTAGTACCTCCATTACGCAGAAGGAACTGAGGCGCAGAGAGGCTGGAACTCTGAGAGGAAGAGGCGGAACACTCTGCTCTCATGGATGCTGCTTTTAACCCCCTCACCCTGCCACACCTGCCCAGCACAGTAGTGCCTGCCTGTCTCCAGGCTTGTCCTCTCCCCACCTCCCGTGTCTGGGGAATCTCAGTCCCCTAACCTGTGAATTTGCACTGCTCCAGGAAGCCCTGCAGGAAAGGTGAGTCTGAGAAGAGCATCTGCTGGAGCCGTTCGGCACCCACGTGGAAGACAGAATTGATGAGGAGACGGCCGGAGAGGTCAGGATGCAGGGCAGCCAGGTCCGCTGGGAGACACAGAAGGGCAGCAAATGAGGCCAGCGGCACACCTCCTTCCTCAAAGTGGTTCCTTGGTTTCCCTCTGGACACCACTTTACGCCACTCCTGGCCTTGTGAAGTGGGTGGGCAGACCTGTCTGCCTAGACCAGAGCGGGCACTGTGCCACAGGGGTGGTTTTCAGGTGGCACGTGCCCTAAGCCCAAACAGTTAGAGCCTTCATGATTGTTTTCACTGTAGGCCCAGCCAACTGCATTCCCAGTCATCACACGCTCATAGGCCTGTGACTGTCAGCCACAGGGATTGGTTCAGGGGCCAGGCAGCCAAGCGGTTGGTTCTGAGGGGTGTGTGTGACCCCAAGTAGCCACAGAGATTAGGTCAGGAGTTGGCTTGTGTTCCACTCAGAGCCAGCCCTAGAGCTTTTAGTACAACCACTGAGAAAAGCATCTTTCCTCTCTGCTAGGCTTGTCTGGAGCAGGGCAGTGTCTCTCTCTGCCCCAACAAAAGGAGAAGCTACCGGGGAATGAAGTTGGCACAGAGAAACAGAAATGATGATGATGATGGAAATTATAATAGCCTATACTTAGTAACTGGCCCAAGTACTTTCCATATATTAACTCATTTAATTCTCTTAACAACAACCCTATGAAGTGGATATTATTATTGCTAATCCCATTTTTCAGAAGAGGGAAATGAGGCTCACAGAAAAATGATTTGCCCAGGTTACACAGCCAGGAACCGCTGTGACCAGAATTTGAATCCCAGCGATCTGGCTTCAGCGTTTGCGCTCCTATCTGCCTTGCTCTGCTGCCTTTAAAGCAGAGCTAAGACAGATGTCTAACAATACTATTAAATGTCTTACCTGCCTGCTCCCTGGGTTTTTTGGTCCACTGAGCCAGCAAACCCCTTGCTTAAGCCAGTCTGAGTAGTTTGTAATGTGCAACAAAAGCAAATGATTTGGGTCACCTGCTTCACCTTCTTCCCCTGTGGATGAGGAGGAGTGACTTGTGTCTGTCAATAGCTCCTCACTGGGCAGCAGATCCAAGGGGCCCAGGGAAGCAGGTCCTTCAGGTGGGGTGGGCTCTGTGCTTGGGGGTTCGGCCACTGGAGTCACCATCTGGCTAGAAGAGGCGTCTGGCTGGCTGTCTGTCTGCTCCTCCTTGTCCTCCTCTGCCTGCAGAGAATGACTTAATCCAGCCTTGTCCCACTTCCATCCCAGCCTGAGGGCTTCCTGTGTGACCACATTGGCCATAAGAATTCAAGTCTAAGAAAACCAGTGCTGGGAGGTCACATGTCCATTGAGGACTTACAGCTAAGCTTCAGGGGGGCCCTGAGGCTGCCCAGACAAGGGCTCCTCTCAGCCCCTTGCAGGCCTATCTTGGACGACTGGGCTACAAGTTTATGCCTGTCCTGTCCATGCCTTGCCTGGGTCCTACCTCATGCGTACATCCCTCTCTTGCCTCTTCTGTCTGTCACTCTTTCCATCTGTCTGTCTCCTTTTGCTTGTCTTTCTGGTTCCCTACCTGTTCCTGTTTATCTCGATCATCTCCCCAGCTCTGTTTTATCCCTCCATCTATCCCCTTTCTTACCCCTCCACTCACCTCTTCTCTGTCCCTGTGACCTTTCCCTCCCTGGTCCCCCCGCAATCTGTCCCTCTCCCTGACACCACCTCTAGCCTTCCTCTGTCTCTTCCCCACAGCACCCTCCTCTCTCCTTCTGCTCACCCCATGGTCTGCATCACTGCTGGCTCGGGAAAGGTTGGGGGTGATGCGGCCACAGCGTGAACCCACTGGGCTTGGCTCCTGGCTGTGGTCAGCTGTCCCTGAGGGGGTGATATCACTCAGGGCAATCACATCTCCCACTTCCTTGGGGCTCCTGCAATGAAAGGGAGGGTGTGGGATCACTGTATCCTTGAGATCCCACACACCCACCACAGTTCACCTGGAAGTCCAGGAGTTCTTCACGCAGCCCCTTCTGTCTCCCCAACCCCTCCAGGAACCGGCTGTCAACCTTTGACTCACCCCAGGCCATTCAACTGCAAGGGGCAGACATAGTCCTCATCCTCACTGGTGAGGCCCAGCTCTGAGCCGTAGCACTGATGCACCAGGTGCCAGAGCTCGCGGGGACTCAGCGTCTGGGCAGGCAAGACACAGTCAGGGTTGGCCTCCACCACACCCCGGCCAGAGTGCTTTCCACTCAGTCCCCACCAGCCTCAGCAGTTCCCCCAGTGCCCACACAGGGCAGCATGGTCTCCCGTCCCAGATCTTACACCCCATGACAGCCCAGTGGGGAGGAGCCAGTGTGCTCAGGACTTTCCCCTCAGGTTCTCACAATACACAGCTACAGGTTAATGGTCCCAATTTTACAGAGAATACGAGGCCCAGGGAGAAGTCATGTGCTTGAGGCCACATTAGGGACCAGAGGCAACTCAGGGATTCAAACCCAGCCAGCCTCCAGAACCTCTGCTCCCACCCCACCCCCCACGCTGTCCTGCGCCCATCCATTTCTCTAGTGTCCTCGGGAGCCCTGGTCTTTCAGCTACTCATGTGGCCTGAAGGGGTGGATGACAATGATAAAACAGTAACAGTAACAATCATAGCAGCAGCAGACATGCACTGAATTGTTACTATATGCCAGGCATTCTTCCCATCCTTTCACATGAGCTAACTCACTGAGTCTTTAAAACAATTCTGTAAAGTCAGTACTAATATCGTCATTTTAAGACAATGATACTGAGACACAGAGGTGCCCAAGTGGCAGTGCTGAAATGTTATCCCTGGGGCTGTTCTAGCACCTTGGAGCTAACTGCTTCATAAGAGGTGGCACTGCTGAGCAGCACTAATTCTGAGCTCAAGTCTGGCTGCTGTGAAGTAGGGAGAGTCCCCATCTGACCAGTGGGATTTGGTAACTTAACCAGGTCACACAGCTCCTCAGTGATGGGGATAGAACTCCAATCCTGGCGATCTGGCTCAAGGGCCTAAACTCTGAACCCTCCTCTGCGCTTGCCCTTCTTGCAGGCTTTTTTGTTTTTGAAGTTTTTTAAAAAAATATATTTTATTGATTATGCTATTACAGTTGTCCCATTTCTCCCCCATCATTCCCCTCCACCCTGCACACCCCCTCCCACCCACATTCCCCCCTTTAGTTTATGTCCATGTGTCATGTAAGTTCTTTAGCTTCTACTTTTCCCACACTATTCTTCCCTCCCCCTGTCTATATTCTACCCACCGTCTATCTACTTATTCTCTATACCTTTTCCCCCTCTCTCCTCCTCCCACTCCCCTGTTGCTGACCCTCCATGTGATCTCCATTTCTGTGGTTCTGTTCCTGTTCTAGTGTTTGTTTAGTCTGTTTTTGTTTTAGGCTTTGATGTTGTGCTGTCTCCTCTTTCCCTCTCCTGCTCCAGCACTCCTGCCCCCTACTGGCCATAGCTGGAGCTGCCCCTGAAAGGGCAGGACAGAAGCATAGCCCTGCTGGAGGAGCAGGTTCCAGCCTTCTGAGGTGCTACAGGCCAGCAGAAACGAGCCATGCCAACCCATCTAGCCACACTCCCTCCCTGCCAGCATAACTCTGATTGGTTTGGGGTGAAAATCTTCTCCAGCCAATTCATCTTCCTTTCCCACACACCCAACTTCTTTTGCAGCCGAAGGCAGTCATGTGACCCCATTCTAGCCAAAGAAACACAAAGCAAAATCTAAAGGAAGCTTTTCCTCCCTTATAAAGGAATTTCCACTTTCTACACACCCCTGTCCCCTCTTCATGTTTGGGACACTTATCTGAGGGCATAACACCTGGACTAGAGCCACCTTGTAACCACAGGACAAGCATGTGAACAGAACATCATCATGCAGAGGATAAGTGTGGAAAAATGGACAAGAACTTGGGTCTTTGGTCCTTCACACCCACCCTGGACCACCTGCCTCCAGACCTCTTGTGACATGAGCATCAGTGTGACGCAGCGGTTGACTGGAGTCCAGAACCTGACTACAGTGAGTCAGAACCCAGCTCTGCCACACAAAAGCCCATGTGACCAGGGGTGAGTCTAATACTCTGTGCCCCGTTGGTGAAATAAAGATAATAACCATACTGCCTCACGGGGTGGTTGCGAAGATGAAATGAGTTCATTCGTGTAATACTCAGATCAATGCCTGGCACTTAGTGGCACCATTAAGTGTTAGCTGCTATTACCTTGTGAAATGATTCAGTATCTGTTTGCTTAAACCATTGTTTGTTTGGCATTTCAGTTACTTATTGCCAAATGCATCCTATGTAAACCTATGCAACCACAGAGGGCATTCCAGGGGAGCCTGCCGAGGGCTGGCACTCAATGGGCTATTGGACTGTAGTAAGTGAAAGCCTGAAATCCCTGCCTCAAAGACTTCGGGCCAAGACATGATTCAAAATTAAGATTTTGGATCAAAGAAAAGTAGCACAGGGCCAATACTGTAGGCTGCAATAGAGCACCAATAACAATAACTCTTGTATTTTGTATCCAGTGCAGTGTATAACAGAGGTTATCAAAGTGTGGTCCAAAGATTCCTGGGAGTCCCCTAGGCCCTTTCAGGCTGCCCATGAGGTCAAAATTATTTTCATAAGCATAAGTATTACTAGTAGTATAAGTTGTTACTTATCTTTTCACTTTCATTCTCTCATGAGCATACAATGGTTTTCTAGAGGCTCTATGACAGGTGACGCTGTAATTTTTCTGGTCACTAATGCAATGTGTTGTCTATTCTTGTGCTTAAAAATTTTTCAGTTTCAGTTTTTAATGCAGTAGATATTGATGGATATAACCATCTTACACAAATGCTCTTTGGAGCCTACAATTATTTTAAGGAGTGTAAAGCGTTTCTGAAACTATAAAGTTTGAGAATCACTGGTATGTTCTATTAATATATTGGATACTTAACTTTATACTGAACTGCACCTAAGACCTGTTCCAGTCATGCCCAGTAACAACATGAGAAGATGCAGGGAGACACAGACCTGTGCTATGCAAGAGGCATGCGTGGCCATTTAAGTTTACATTAACTAAAATTAAATTAAATTAAATTAAATTAAAAATGCAGATCCCCAATCCCACTAGCTATTTTTTAAGAGTTCAAGGGGCACACGTGGACAGTGGCTATTCTACTGGCTGGCACAGACAGAGGACACTTCCATCACAGCAGAAACCTCGATTGCACGGTGCTCATATGCATAATAAATACCACGTTACTAGCTCAGAGCAGATTTTGCTGACACATATAAAAAATGTTATGGTGAATAAGACGCTGTGGATACACATTTGTAGTAGGCAGCTTCTGTCACTAGAGCCCATGGTGGTCCCTCGTGGGGTCCATGGGGGGATGCTGCCTATATGTCGAGGCAGATGCCCATGGAGAGGAGCTGGGCAGTCCTCCTGTTCTGGCACCCCTGGCTTCATGGTCTCCCCTGGCCCACCCCCAAAGTCCCCTGTCCAGGCCTCCTCCAGGCCCACCTTTTCAAGCAGCGCATTCTGCCAGAGGCGGAAAAGGAGCAGGAAGCAGCGGTCTCGGGCTCCAAAGGAAGTGAAGAAATGCTGCAGGAGAGAGATGGGGTGTGGGAGAGACACGAAAGGGTGGAGGGGCAGCTCCATCCCCATCCCCATCCCCATCCAGCTCTGTCCCGATCTCCGCCCTGAGGTATATCCATTCATTCATCCCTTCTTTCTGCAGAATGTTTATCCTGTGCCCAACTTGGCACTGGATGCTGGAGGCACCATGACGGGGAGATGGTCCCTAGCTCTGTACCCAGAGCTCACAGGCTAAGGCAGGCTCATCTCCAGACAGGGTCATTCCAGAGGGATTGGGCTGGGAGGGGGGAAGCCCAGGGCAATTTCCCAGTCTCCTTTGCCCATAAGGTGGTCAACTGATCTTCTTTTGGCCAATAAAACACAAAGGAATTCTGCTGTGAAGTGTCGTGTGCACGTGCACACAGCCACATTTCTTTCTCCCTTCCCGTCTGGGCCACTGATGGGAGGCAGCCATCTTGGGACCACAAGTCAACATCACAGGGACAGAATGGAGTGTCAGGGAAGGCTTCCAAGGAAAGAAGACATCTGAGTCGTAGATACGTAGGAGGGAGGAATTTTACTATTAATCCTATCTCAGAGCAGCTGTGTGAGGGGACAGACTGCAGGGACTCTGACAGCAAGAGCCTGGTGTGGAGATCCAGGTCAGAGATGATGGGAACCTGGGCCAGGGCAGGGGCAGGAAGAACAAAGAGAAAGCCACAGACTGAGAGCAGATCAGGGTACAGAAAAAACAGGGCTTTGGTGAGGGAAGAAGGGAGGAGTTGGCTAAGATCAGTGACCACATGGCCTTGTCAGCAGATCCTCTCACTCACCTTCTCACTCTCTGTGCAGATCTGGATGGCGTTGGGGATCAGCTTGGCCGTCTTCTCCTTCTTCAGGCATGTCACTTCCTTCAACTGGATGGAAATCTAAGAAGGACAGGCAGGTCAGGAGGGGCCGGAGCCCTGCCAGGGCCCCTTCTCATCCCTGCATGGGCTCACTGTTGTCTCCCAGCGGAAGATGTTGCTGTAGAAGCAGATCCAGTTCTCGGAGAGATAGAGGCGGCCCTGGAGGAGGATCTCACGCTGCAAGGCACAGGAGTAATCTGAGGCGGCCAGGGGAAAGACAGGCAGACACCCGAGTCACATGGCTGGCCTACCCAGCACCCAGGTGGGGAGGTTCAGGAGGGCAGAGATGGGAACTCAGGGCTAAGTGGGCATATCAGGACTAACCCACAATGAGGCGTTCAGCTTCAGGGAGTTTGCTGAACAGTTTCCGGAAGTCCTCATTCCGCTGTTTGTAGGTGGGGCTCAGCATCTGGGGAAAGTGTGGGAGGTGTGAATCCAGGTGGGGTTCACCCCTAATTCTGCCCCACTATGCTCCCAGAAGCCCCTCAGTCTCTTCTACCCCAAACAGGCTCTCTGATGCTTCAAGTCTAGCTCATTCTGGCTTCCACTGCCAGTAACACAAGAGTAAACATGATGAGAGTTCCCGTTTACTGATTTCTACATAAGCCAGGTCCTATGTCACATACCCACCAGCATCATTGACTCAGTGAAAGTTCCCTTCATCCTTGTAAAGTGGGGACTGTTTCTTAAGGAGAGAGGTCCAGAGAAGTTAAGCAACTCACTCAAGGTCACACAACACATAAGTAGCAACAAAGATATGACCCAAGGTCTGCTGACCCAGCCCCACTTGACTGCCGTCCCCTCCCTCCAACCCCTCTAGCAAGCCCCTGCCCAATACTTACACTGTACCAGCTCTGCATCTTCTGCAAGAGAAAGCAGTGGAATCAGAACAAGGCCCTGGATCCCTGGCCTTCCACTCCTCTCCCCAATTGGCCAGGGCCTGCACCAACCTTGCTGTTGCGGATGAAGTTCCGGCTGCCCAGGCTCTGGGTGCTGGGTGTTCCGGGCACCCCACCCTTTTCTGACGCGCTATCTGAACCCTTCTCCACCATGGTGCCTGGTTCTGGCTCAGGTGGGGGTCGGCTTGGGGGCAAGAGCTGCAGCCGCTTACGGAGAGATGGTGAGCTGCTTGGCGTGCTCCGGCCAGAGTGGGGGGTGGTACTGGGGATAGGGGGAGAAGAAAGGGTTATGGGCTAAAACGATCGAGGGGGTGTAGACAGGCCTATTTTGGGAGGCCTGAGCATCAGCCCACTGATCCTTACCCATCCATTCTACTCCACTTCCTAGCAGCATGGCCCAGAGCAGGTCCCCTAACTCTGTTCCTCGGTTACTGTATCTGTGACCCAGGGATCAGAAATACATGTCCTCATCCAGTTGTATGGAGGTAAATGAACAATAAATGCACAGTGCTTCTAATACAGCCTGGAATACAGTGAGCTCTCAATATACCTGCTATACTTTGAATGAACTTATTAGTCACTTACGCAATAAAAACTTATTGAGCAGGCCCTTTCTACTTGGTTGCTTGAGCTAAAAACCTAAGCATCTTATTTTCTTTCTTGCTCTTCCCCATTTCTAATTTGTTGGTAAAGTCCCACCCGGTCCACCTCCAAAATCTATTTCCATTATTTCTACCAGCCCCACTTCCCCTGCTCCATCCAGTGACCTGGCCCAGCCTCCATCCTCAGCCTCCTGCACACCGGTTGCCCCCAACAGTCTGCTCCTCACACAAAGCCAGAAGGGCCTATGAACCAGAGTCCAGTCAGGTCAGGGCCCCCACCTGGTTGAGTCCTCACCAGGCTGCACCTCAATTCAGCTAAAAGCAAAGCCCTTACCTTGGCACCCAAGGTCATAATGTGGTTCCTGTCACTCCTTCCATTCCAGCCTCCTTTTGTCCCTAAAACCTACCAAGTGCATTTCTGTGTCAAGGCTACTGCACTTCTATTCCCTGTGCCTGAACGTCCTTCCACAGCCCCAGCATAAGCAGCTGTCTTATTCCACTCAAATGCATTTCTAGTGGTGGCCCAGCTGGAAGTAGCCCCCAGCTCCACTCACACCATCTCAACGCATCCTGATCACTTATTCAGTTTGGTAATTGTCTGCCCCAAACTGTAAACTTCAGGAGGTCCTGGTTGCCACTGTGTCCCCAGAACCCAAAACTATATCTGGCACAGACTGAACTCTGAATACAAGCCGGTGACTCTATGAATAATCCATGTGCTGCCTAGAGTGGGGAGCAGCAGAGACCACCAGATGTGGTTCCTGCTTTGGGGAATTAGCCTGCTGCTGGGAGGCAGCCCCAGAACAAGTAGAACACTCAGAGGACCGAATATACACAAACTCATGGGGCTGTGGGGTCAGTTTAGGGGCATTTGAAGGGACACTCATTGTTGACTTTGCATCAGGACCCACTATCGTGGCACGCTCTGCATATGATGAATTGTACTGATCCTCACACAACACTGCATTTGATACTGTTATCACCTCCTTCGCAGAAGGAGCTGAGGCCCAAAGTGGCAAACCACTTGCCCACAGTTTAATTCAGAGCAGGATTCCAACATAGGGCATTCGATCTCCCCTGGGGAGGAGGTGGGAGTCCCTCAAACAGTCAAGGATCCTCACAATTCTCTCTCTTGCCTCCAAGCTTTAGCACGAGCTCTTCCCTTTGTCCAGATTGTCTTTCCTCTTCTTTGCCTAGCAAATTCTTATGCATCCTTCAGGACTCTTACTCCACACCTCCTTCCTCCTGGACACTGCCCCCACTTCTGTGGGTCCCCTCAGCTCCCATCCCAGTTCTAACCACTGCCTATACTTCCCTCATCCTATCCCTGACTACTCTGTGCTGTCACTGTTTGATGACAACTCCACAGATCTGTAAGCTCCCTGTCGTCTTGGTCACTGTTCTGTCCCTAGTATTGCTCAGGACAGGGACCAGGGCAGGCATTCATGTCATACTTGCAAAATGAATTTGTGGAAATAAATAAATAAAATAGATGTGACCTAGGCCACCACACCTCCTAGACTATCAAAGCCACCTTCTCCTAAGGTCTCCCTGCTCTGCCCTTGTCTCCCCATGCAGCCAGAGGGAGCCTCTGTGAACCAGGCCACGGCCTGGTCAGGCCAGGGCCCTCCTCTGGCTGCACCTCGCTCCGAATAGGGGTTGATGCTCTCATCGCCCCCTTGCTCACTTTTCCTGAGCTCCTTCCTTGACTGTTCCCTCTGCCAAATGCCTTTCCTCCCAGATGAGTGCAGGTCTCTGCTCAATGAACACATCTCCAAGACATCTTCCTTCAGCTCTCTATTTAAAACACACTCCTCACATCCTGACACTCCCTCTTCTCCATCTCTCCCCTCAGCACTTCCCTGACCCAACCTTCTGTATTTGTTCTTCTTTTTTTCTTTTTAAAAGATTTATTTATCTATTTTCAGAGGTGGGGGGGGGAGAAAGACATGGAGAGAAACATCAATGTGTGGTTGCCTCATGTGTGCTCCCAAGTGGGGACCTGACCTGCAACCCAGACATGTGCCCTGACTGGGATTCGAACTAGCAACCCTTTGTTTCACAGGCCACCACTCAAACCACTGAGCCACGCCAGCTAGGGCTGTCCTTGTTTCTTATCCTCCCACATAGGAGGTGCACCCCAGGGGGGAAAGAAGTTTACTTCCCAGCTGCATGCGCCTTGGCCATTTGCTCTTGTGGGCAGAATGAATGAATGACCCTCCACTCCCTCCAGCCAGAACTCAGACTCAACCAGGTGTGCGACTTGCCCAGTCCTCTGAGGGATGAGGCTGTGTCAAGTCTCAGTTTGGTCACTTCCCTATGTGACCTTGGGCTAGAGTTTGAACCTTCCTGTGCCTGTTACTCTTGAATATAATGGAAATATAAAAACATCTACCTTGCCTAATAGTGCCCCTCTTCAGTAAAGTAGCAACTTGGAATAAAATCTGACATGCCTCAGCTTTTCAGGGCAGAAGGTCATGTGTAATTTCCTTTGCCTTCCTTTGGCTGCCTGCATATAAAAAAAAAAAGTATCTACCTCACAGGGCTGTCTGGAGGAGGACATATATACAGACAGCCCACCGCATGGATGGCACTCTCATTTGATTATCCTGGGCTGTCAGACTGAAGTGGAGTACATGGCCCTGACAATGCCCAGCACACCTGTGTCTAAGATGCTACACTGACCTCGACGGGTATGGCAAGACACCTCAACCTGGTGCGTGGAGCCCAAACTGCCCCTAAACTGCAGTTGTTCACTCTCTAACTACACACTGGCCACCTGCCATGCACCACGCACTGGACACACAAAAGTGAGCGAACTAGGTATAATTCTTGGTATAATTCTAGGTATAAACAACGTCAGGACCTGACGTTGTTTGGAAAACAATCAATAAGAGAACATGTAAACAAGGGTGATAATCTCACTGACACTAGTCACATGAACAGCAGCAACACCTGGCAGTTTTGAGAAACACAGACTCTGGCACCCACTACAGACCTCCTGAATCAAAGACAGGGTGGGGCCCAAGAGAATGATGCATGCTCAAGTTGGAGGACCACGGTGATAAAGGAGGGCTAGGTGGATGGGTGGAGTGGAGGGCACACTTGAGCTGAGCCCGGAGGATAAAAAAACAGATCTAGCAAAGGGAGGGGGAAGATAGTTTTAGGGGTAGGAACAATGAGTTCAGGGACAGGGCTGAGATTGGCAGGTCTGAAGAATGAGGTGGCCAATGGGGCTGGGAAAGGAGGACAGGAGGGCACAGGTCCACCCACAGGTACTGTGGGCTCTGGTCAGCTGCGGATGGGTCTGAAGGAGAGGTGACCACACTCCTCACCTGCCTCATCTTTTCCCCTCTGGTCTGAACTGCAGACCCCTCCTTAACCTGCCTTAGTCTCCTGTAGCCACAGGTCAGGGGCAGGCATCTAAGGACAGGTCTAACACATACAGGCAGAGCAGGGCAGGGCCCACATCCCCAGATCTTGCTCTTTGGCAGGAGGAACAGGAAGTGCTCAAGGGCAGACACAGCCCTGCAGCTGCCCAACCAGGCAGACTGCAGCAGAGAAGGGAGGAGCCCCAAGTGTCTATAGGACCGTTATGGGGGTAGGGACTTGGCAGAGAATGGGGTTTTTGCCACTGCAGACACCTCACCTCCAGCTTCCTGGGCCTAAACAGGCCCAGAGCTCACTCTGGTCAGAGAAGACCAGATACACATACAGGCATGCATTAAAGCAAAACTTGACAGCCAGTGTCACGGGCAAACTATAGTTCCCCACAGTTGCGAGAAGTCTTCCCTACACTCCCACCCCCCACAGTAGCACCACAGGTATGTCACAGTGACAAACAGCCGCAAGTCCCAGAATAATTACATACACACCCACAGCATTACAAGTATGCTACAGCCACAAAGTCCCAAAAGTTAAATGAACTCACACACCAGCTGCAGAGGGTCACAGAAACACAGAAAACCACAAAAGCCCCAGATATATTACATTCACACATACAGCTACAAGAACATCTCAGAGAAGAATTGAAAGGAAACACTCCCAGTTATAATCACACATCAAAGAACAGTCACAGAGAACCCCAGCTAACACATGCACAACCTAGGGAAATTAAGTCACAGAGTCAGCTCGGCTCCTATGTGCTCACCATCTGGTGGGGAAGAAAAGGCAAAGGCCTGCTCCAACATGGCAAAGGATGGAGGTGTCAGCAGCTGTTGCTGACAGAGAACCCTGACAATCACACAGAAGTTTAAGGACTCAGAATAATGCAGCCCCTGGGGCTGTGGCCACACCTCAACAACATAGAGGCCAGGGACATTCTTTATAAACTATAACAGGGGAACAATGTCAGTTATGATTATTGCTCCAGAGAGTCAAGGGTACCCCTAAGGTCTCAAGAGGGAGGGGCTGAGACCCACTAAGAGCCACAAGGGGTCTCTTTCTCTTCACACGAAGCCCCAGAAGGTCAGCTGCACACATGGAAGCCCAGGCACATACATATAACAGTGTTACCAAGGGACACACACAGGGACTTTCACACAAAGATGGAATCTGAAAGAAATTACAGGCACAACCCCAGAGGGTCTCAGTCATACATGTTGGGCCCCAGACACTCAACATCACACTTGGACACACAGGTAACTGACATTTGCACACAGAGCTAATAGGTTCAGAGGCAAATTATAGGCACATTCAGAGGCAAATGGTCGTAGCACCAAGCACAGAGTCTCAGACACATATGGTCACACATTACAGTCACAACTGGACACAGGCAACTTACAGTGACACTTGGAGCCACAGATGGAGTCAGATATAAATTACACACAGCCAGGGAGGATCACAGCTTTCGCACCCTAGAAACCTAGACACATGCACGCACACTCCCAAGTCCCAATCTGACAACAGAGGTCTGATGGGGTGACATAACCACACACACAACTGCAGAAGGTTGTAGTCATACAGGCTGAGCCCTGACACACACTACAGAGTCATAATCAGATACACGCAAGGAACTTACAGAATACATGGAATTCGAGGTAAATTACACACACACACACACACACACACACACACATACACACAGCCAAGGAGGATTACAGCGGCCTGCAAACTAGGAAAACAGACCCGCATACACAAGCTTCCAAGACATCTACAATTCATAATTGGAAACACCGGGCCAGACAGGGTGCAGGAGGACCCCAGAGGGGTCAGGCACGCGGTCAGTCGGTCGGCCACACGGAAGCCCCCACCCTCCAGTAACCCTGGCCGAGACTCGAGACAGAGGAGGACTGTGGAAGGAGGCTCAGGCCCGGCGGGGCTGCTACTGGC
This sequence comes from Anoura caudifer, assembly GCA_004027475.1. Lineage (NCBI taxonomy): Eukaryota > Metazoa > Chordata > Mammalia > Chiroptera > Phyllostomidae > Anoura > Anoura caudifer. Next base: position 30,323 of record PVKU01007634.1, on the reverse strand, counting down.
CCTGGCCCAGGGTCCCAGGCCTGTGAGCCTGCCCTGCCTCCAGCCCAGGCCCAAAGAACCGGGTCAGCTTCGCTCCCACCCCTCGCCTCCCAAGCAGGTGCGAGCCAGGCCGGGGCCCTTCCTACAAGCGCGCTTTCTACTAAATCAGCCCGGGAGCCCAGCGAAAGACCCTCCAACCTGGCGCATCGCACCCTGGCTGCGACCAGCCAGGCCAGAGCCTCCCAACCATCAGCCCTCAGTGCCCGGGTGCACCCTAGGACGCCAAGCCCCATCCCCACCCCGGTGGGCCCCAGTGCATAGGCTCCTGGACCTCGGCTCTGGCAGGGGCCCCTGCCCCGCACGGTCAACCCCTTCTCCTCCCGCCCGGTCCTTACTCGAACATGGATGCGGCGGCCTGAGTGCCCAGCCGCAGGGCAGGGCTGGGGCCCGCTGAGCGGGGCTGGGCCGGGCTAGACGTCCCAGCAGGATTCCACCGCCCCACCGACCCCTCCGGCACAAAAGGCCTAAGCTGCCAGAGGCCCTGGCGTCACGCACCCCCTTCCAGCTCCCGCCCCTGCACGTCACGGCCCCGGGCTGCGAGGGAGGAGGGGGAGGGACTGACCCAGGACCGGGGGCGGGGCCTAGATACTGGAGGCCGAGGCGGACCGGGAGCAGGGCAGAGAGGTTGACGCCGGAGGGTGCAGGGACCGCGGGACAGAGAGAGGCCCCAAGGGAGAAGTAGAGACAGAAGGACTCGGGGCCACAGGGGGAGGAAGACAGAGACCGAGAAATCGTGGGGGGCGCCTGGGACGCCGGAGATACAGGGAGAGAGGAAGAGAAACAGACGGGGGCCAAGAATCTAAGTAGAGACTGACAGAGAAACAGAGGCCAACTTGATTAAATCAAAACGCTGCCTCGGCATAGGCTGCCACCCTCTACCCTGGCGCCCGAGAAAGGGGTCCTCAGCTCCAATGACGCGCCCTGGCCGGGAGCTCCCCTCCCTCCATGGCGGAATCTAAGAGGTGGGGTGGAGCTGGGGGTGGATGGAGATTCTGGGAAACCGAGGTGTTGGGGCGGATTGCACTGGGTAAGGAGGGGCATCACGGCTGCTGGAAGGGTCGTCCCAGGTGGTCAGCCAGGCCGAGTTAGAATTCAGCATCCTTGGTGCTTATCTACGCTGTGACCTTGAGTAAGTCAGCCCACTACTTCAGTGGTAAGGGCTTTCCCACGGAACGGCGTGGGGAAGGGCAGCAGCAGCACTTTCACAGACAGAAGCCCCGTTTCAAAAGATGGGAAGTGAGTGGCCCAAGTCACTCAGCGAGTAGGCTGCAGAGTTGAACGTAACCCTGCTCTGAGGCCATAGCCTGTGGCTATCTCTGTGGCAACTGCCTGCCTCTGTTGGTTGTGGACTCCTTTGCCCTAGAACACAGAATATGAGGCCCACTTCACAGCTTCTGGCCACAAGCACCTGCGCACAGAGATTTGCTCCCTATCCCTCTGCAGGTTATTCCCTCCTCTTGAAGAAAACTCCATTCCCACCCCTCTTTCCAGCCTCCAAGCAGTATGACTCCTCCATATTGGTGGATGGCAGGCCCCAAACTTCAGTCTTTCTTGACCCCTGTCTTTCTGTCACACCTACACAACTTATCCATAATCTAAACTCTTCTCCCCCTCCACTGCCCACCCTGACCTAGCCTCAGTCCTCTCCCTCCTGGAACACCACAGCTACCTCCAGCTTCGTCCTCCCTGTCTGCTGTTCTGGTTCAAGCACCCACAGGCAGCCAGAGGGAGTCAGGTCTCTGAGCCCTCCTGTGGCTCTACCTCATTCCCAGCTAAAAGCAAAGCCCTCACCTTGATGCCCAAGACTTCGCTTTGATTACACTTCTGTCTCCCCTCTGCTCACTCCCTCCAGTCCCCTAGCCTCCCTGCATATTCCTCTGACTCACAGGCACGTTCCTGCCCTGGGGCCTTTGCACTTGCTGTTCCCTCTGCTTGGAGCTTGGAAGCTCTTCCCTCAGTTCTTCCCTTGACTACCTCTCACCATCAGATCTCAAGTAGGCCCTCCCTCCACCATCTCCCTCCCTCTCACTACTCTCCCTGCCTGTTTCTTGTTTTGAAATACTTTAACATTTTTAATTAGAGAATGTTTGTTTCAAACAAGAAAATAGGAAACAGTCATCTATGTTCCCACCACCCGTATAATTGATGTGGACATTTTGCCATTTTTGCTTGAGATCCTTTCTTGTTTGTTTGTTTGTTTGTTTGTTTTAAGAAACAAATTATTACAGTGACAGCCAAAGGCTGAGATCCTACCCCTGCTTTCTCTGCCTCGGCCTCCAAAGTATATACTGCCCTGAAGTTGATGTGTGTTCTTCCTGTGCAGTTTCCCATCCTTTTTGTAGGGAGGCATCCACCAACAATATAATGTGTATTATTGTTCAATATCTTAAAAAGATACACAATTAGACACCTATATCATTTTACAACATGCTTTCTCCATCATCATCGTTTTCTGAGATTTCTCCACATTGACACACAGAGCTCTACTTCATAAACTTTTAACTCTTTTCATGTGTTCACTGTTGGAAGAAACCTCAGTGGATATTTCTCTTCAGGGCCAGTGTAGTTCTTTTCCTCTTTTCCCCTGTAGAAAAGAGGAAAAGAACCTCCCAGTTCCTGTCTCCTTGTGCCAGGAGCAGAGTTTCTTTGCAGTTTTGCTTAAACTTTTTTTTTATTTGCCCATGAGCTGCAACAGGAAATACTTTTTATATTGGCTTCCAGTACATAGTTAGAAATATACATAATGTCGCAAAAGCTTCAGGAAATCACACTTATTCACTATACCTCATATGCTACGTATTTTCAATTCTATCCTTGTTCTGTTTGGGAAAAAGTGCTGATTGCAATGCACTACATTGATTTCATGGTCCTTAAAAGGGTCATGACCCACAGTTTGTAAAACATCAGGTAGATTGAAGGGGGTGTCCATATCCAGTCTGAGTAGGCGGGCAGTGCTCAGCTAAGCTCAGAGTTGCTTGTCCCAACTCCCACTTGCCTGTTTTTGTTTGTGCATCTATTTTACAACTTCCAGTCAGGCTAAGGCCACATTCTAACTAAACTTCAACCCTCTCCTGGACAGTGACAACCACAGGAAGCCCACCTTTGAGCATGAGTCCCTAGAAAGAGAAAAACCCTTTCCTGTGCCAACACCTGGGTCTCACCTGTCCTGGAGCAGACTCTCCATGTCTGAGGTCCTCAGCAGCTGTAGGCGCTGGGGCCTTGGGGTGCAGTGAGGTGACTCCCCGTCACTTGATGGTGTTATCTGAATGGAGGGCACCTCCAGGAGCCTCCAGGGTTCATCATCCTGTGGCTGCTGGCTCTGCCATTCAGCTGGGGAGACAAGTGAGTCCTGGGAACAACCCTGGGTCAGTGGGGGCACCCCAAACAGCAGGGGCAAGAGCTCAGCCATGGAGAGGGCTCTGCCTGCTTGGCTGGGGCCTTGGACAGCAGGTGTGGTTCTCTGTGGGAGGAAAAAGAGAGGTGAAGGGAAGAGCTCCTGCCCAAGCCCTACCCCTCCCAAAAAGGGAGATGAGCTAGGTGCAGAGCACAGTGTGAGGATCAGAGAGGTTTGGGTGGTGTTTCCACCTCTGCGGTTATCCTCCCTTCGTGACCCTGAGCCTCAGTTTCCTCTTCCTCCCTAGGATGGCTGAACAGTGTCAGAGAACTGTGACATCTGGAGGGCCCAGCACACAGCAAGTGGTTAGTGAATGTTCATGAAACCTGTTCAGGGCCAGGGTTTATTTTTCTGAGTATTCACCAAGGCCAAGTCCTGGGTTTTCTATAAACGAGCCACCCAGCTCCCTTCCACACACAAGGCCATGAAGGAGCCAGGCCGGAGGGGCCCCAGCAACTCAGGCCTGGGTAATGGCTGAGCAGGAGAGGCAGAATCCAGGATTTCCCTTCCCTGTTTGCTCAGCAATTACCCCTCCCAAGAAAAACAAGGGGAAGGTGGCTGGGCTGGGCTGCAGCCTCCTCCGATGGGAGGAAGCCAGGCTGGTTTCTGCCATTGCAGCTGTAATATTGGAGGCCACCTGGGCCTGGGGAGATCAGATCAGGTCTGTCTGTCCTTGCAGCAAGGGCTTCTTGGCACCCAGCTGCCAGGGAATAGGGAAATAGGACCTATGGAACCCAGAGAGTGTTTCCCCCAGTGCAGGGAAGACTGACTCTTACAGGCAAGGCCTGGACCCTAGGGTCCTTTCCAGGCACCCCAACACTCCTACCTTATGGCTTCTACCTCCTCCTGTCCTCACAGCATTTGGACTTCCAGGGTAAAGGCAAGAGAACAGGCCCTTCCTTCCCCCAGGAATCTTGGCTGGGCTAGATAGTCATGACCTTGCCAGTTGGAATAGCCTGTCCACTGGAGTCATATTCCCCTCAGACCAGCTGGGAGAAAGGACAAAGTGGGGGTGGGGGTATGCATACCATAGAGGAGGCTCAAGTTGGCAGTCATCTTGCCCTTCCCTCTTGTCTTCACCCTAGACCTCTACTGATCCATCCTCCTGTTGGCCGGCAGCCAGCCACAGCCTAGCTTCTCTCTGCACTGCTCTCCCAGAGCTGCTCCTCAAGGCCTAGGGATCCTCCAGGTGGCCAAATCTGACACACTTTCCACTTCTCATCTTCCCACCCTGCTCTTAAAAGCTGGAACCTGGGAGAGCCCTCTTCCTTCTGGGAGTTTCTCACAACCTCCCAAATGTCAGAGTTTCTGGCTCCCACCCCATCTCACTTTTGTGCACAGCTCTGTCTCCTGTACCCGATCTATAAAAGTGGCATTCCCTATGGCTTAGGTCCAGGCACTTCTCTCTGACTTTTCCATTTTTATTACATAATAATTGATACATATTAAAGTCTGTCTGTACCATAGATATGAGTTACAAAGCATAACAATAAAATGAACCCCATGACCCCTACCCGCCCAGTCTGAGAACCAGCACCCCCTGATAACTGCTTCTCCCCTACTGCCTTAGGCTTCTCTCCCACCCCACCCTGCCATCTCCCATCACTCCCTCATTCATCAGGTATCATCTGCTCACACTTCTTATTTTTTTGTTATTTTTGTTATTTTTTAATTTTCTGTTTTGTTTTACTCCCTCCTCACTCATTTTTTAATAGTCTTTATCACTGTGGTATACATTCTGGTTTGCAGGACCATGCCTGACCCATTGAGCCACACCAGTCAGGGCATGAGTCATATGGGCACCTGGGCTTACAGTTAGGATTGTCTTTGCCTTTTCTGATTTCTGCCTTACAGAGGTCATTTTTGAGTAAAGTTTATGGTTGGCATTAGGGCTATGGAGAGAAGGAAACTTATTAGAAACCAATGTCCCTGGAAACCCGGGAAGGGGTAGTATGTGGACATGAAATCTCAAACAGAGCAGGGCTACTAAGAACTCCACATGAAGGCTCCCATGTTTCCTGTCCTAAAACCTCTATGGGCTGAAAACCTCCTGCTTCTTATTTCATTATTTCTGCCTTCCCCACATTCAGGGGAGTAGCAGCCTCCAGAGACTGTCCGCTGGAGTCTCCTCCCAGTGGGGTCGTGTCATGGGTTGAGGGGTCCAAATTTTGTGCCATTTCCATAGCATTCTTCCACCTGAAGAGTTGATGCACAGATAGAGTCAGTGCTGGCTTCCATTTTCCACTCCTATGTGGGTATTCAATAGAGTGTGGGCTTAGGTATTTCTGACAAATAATAAGCAATAACGTGATATTTGCATTTCCCAGGTACTTCAGATTTCCTGACTGTATCTGTCTGTTTCCACTGAACTGTGACTTATGGTTTCTTCTCTGTGTCCACATGGGTTTGGTAAGTTGACTTTTTACCAAATCTCACCCACACTCTCTATATATGTAAGTTTTCTTACCCAAGTGTGTCTGCTTTTAACAAATCCCTTCCCACACTCTCCACTCTGGAAAGTCCCAAATTCTCTGATATCCTCCTCTTGAGTACTTTGCCCAATCGCTGAGCTAGACTGAGCTACATTTCTATATAACTGATGAGTTTTCAGGTGCTAACTGGCTGTTTCCTCCCAGCCACCTTCTGCCTTGGCCTCCCAGACAGTGTTGCTGGGCCTCTGTTTCTCATGAAGTTGCTTCATCTCCCCAGCATCTTGGATTCAGGTGTTGGTGCTTCTGCTCTCAGAGCAAAGATACCCTGTCCAAGACCACTTCCTGCCCTTAAGCTTGGGGCCATCTGGGGAGGAAACTTGGGGTACCTTGAGTTTCCAAGGACTCAGCACCTTGACAGGAACAGGGCAGGAGCAATGAAAATGGGTATTTTTGCATTGTGTCAACCAGAGGATTAAAGACGAGTCCTCCCCTTCTCCACAGCTTTTCCCTCAGCAGCTAGTTTTCTTTTTTGCTTTCTTATTTTATATATTTTATTCTCCTAAAAACTGCAAGGAGGGGCACAAACAGTCTAAGAAAGGATGGCCTGTCCTACTTCTCAAAACCAAAAGAACTGCATTTTTTTTTTCTGATCATGTAGGTTAATTTCTGCAAGATGTGTCAGGACCAAATATATCCTCTTCTGTAGAAAATAACTGCTTTGGAGGGATCTATGATGCTCTGTGGAACTTCCATCCAGTATTTTGCCCAGACTGAGAACTCTTCAAAGAAACTTCTGGATATTGGAGGCTTCATTCCAGCAGTGATGGTGGAGAGCCTTTTGATAAACTGCAATGATTTTCTAGGTTTACTCTCCTCTCACTGACACACACCTTATAGCCTGCTCTTCTTGAAAATGGGAATTAGACCATGGACAGCTGGGCCTAGTCCTAGTAGTCAATGAGCTTACAGCCCTCATCTGTGAAACCTGGAAAATGTTATTACCCACCACAAGGGCTTTTGAGAGATTCTAATAAGATGATAGAAGTAAAATGCTTAGGCTGGGCTTGGCTCGTGGTGAGTGCCCAATCACTGTTTTAGCTATTATCATATGTTCCAGGGGGTGAGGAAGGAGTGTTTACCTGAACATCCATGGATCATGGTTTCTACAACCACACTATACAAGATGCTGGAAATATAGAGCCAGAACAAACATAAAAATTTTAGAATGCTTGTCATGTACCCATGTTGGTTTTGTTTAGCTCTAGGTGTTTTTACACACCACTTATTAAGCAAATTCTTAAAATAAGAAGGTGGATGCATACTTACTTGCAAAGAGACCAAAAAGGGAGGAACTGGAAAGATTTCATTTGTCTCCACAGTCAGGCTGTGAGAAGGACAGTCCTTCAAACAGGATAGGTTTGGAATGGCTATTTTTTTTTGTTTTATTTATTGATATTATGCATATTTTAGATTTTATTTTAAAAAATTAAATATGGATAATTTTACAGGAAACAACTAGCCTTGTCCCTAAGTCCTGAGAAAAGGAAGGGCAGGAGTCGGGGAACTGGCCACACAGCAGAGAAGGAAACAGGCCCTGCAAGGAGCAGACACCTCTAGCTGGAGCACGTTCTCACAGTGGCCCACACTGCAGTGCAGGAGGTTTGCAAATCCACACTGACAAGCTGGTTAGAACAACTCTCAACTCTTTGTTTGTTTTTATTTTTATTATTCACTTGGCAGGTCAAAGGAATATTAGAAGATAAAGGATTCCATTAAATCAGTGAGGGGACAAAAGAGATGAGGTCTTGCGTATGTTACCCAGGTTGGAGTGCAGTGGCTGTTCACAGGCGTGCTCCTGCTACTGATCAGCAAGGGTGTTTTGACCTGCTCCATTTCTGACCTGGGCCAGTTCACCCCTCTTTAGGCAACCTCGTAGTCCCCCACTCCCAGGAAGTACCCATACCGATGCCAACCTTAGTGTGGACACACGATTGGCATAGCACACTGCAGCCCAGAACTCCTGGGCTCAAGAGATCTGCCTCAGCCTCTGGAGTAGCTGGGACTACAGGCCCATGCAAATGTGCCTGGCCATTCTCAATTCCTGTAAATTCAGCAAACCACCACTCTCAGAATTGAGAGGAAAAGTCTGGCTACCCACCACTACATCATCCAAGAGAAAAGATGAAAGATCCACTGGAAAAAAATGTACAAGAATGATAATGTACAAGAGATGATCTTAAAAGCAGTGGAAATAAAAGATAGATGACCGATATGAAACCAAAATTTCTGCTTTCTCGACAGCAAAAACGGAACGAGAGGCCAGAAGGGCATGCCTCCCACATGCTGAGAGAAAACAGTTGCCAGCCCAGAACTGTCTTCCCCACAGTCTCACAAAGCTGGAGATGAATTAAACACACTTTTGGACAAATAAAAACTGAAATATTGTATTATAAACAGATCCTCAATAGAGGAAATTCTAAAGAATTTGGCTCTGCAGAAAGGAGCAATACTTGAGAGAAGATATGAGCTGTCAGGTGGAATCATGAACAACTGAAGTGACAAATGTGTGAACAGAGCTAAATGGACAGTGAGAGAATAAAACAACTAATTTTTGTTTTTCAGATTTAAAAAATAGGCTAGAACTAAAATACATGATAATGTGGATGGAAAAGGGGCCACATCTGAACTCTGACAAGCTCAGAGGAGGCCTGTATGGTGGACTTAAAAACTCAGGGGATAAAAGTAGCCACATAAGATAGTCTGAACACACAAATTCCTAACTAAAAAGCAGGTCACAGCAGTTAGTCATGTCCTAGGCCTGAAGCTTCCTTGACAAAAGTCACTCTTAACCTTAAGTGAGCCTGTTGTTTTTTGCTGCTGTCATTGTTTTGCATCAAAAATGACACACCTTTGGAATGTAGGAGCAATCTTCTCTTCCATGTCCCTCAGGTCACAACCATTGCTCCAGAGCTGCAGCCCATTAGAACCCCTCGTTATCTTGTTTCCCTGTACCATCTCTGCGCGCTATAAACGTTAGTTATAAACTATCCAGTACCACCAATGTAAAAGAAATATGTGTCTCTCCATTTTACTCTTTATCCAGTCTCAGAGATTCCTCCCCACCCCCCACCCCCTGCTTTGCTTTCTGCCACCTCACTTATCTACCACCAATGGATTTCATGTAAGCCCTTGTAACAGGGTACAGCGAGGGGGACCCCCAACAGGGATTTGTAATGGGGTCCAGAACTCGGGGTGTCCAAAAAGATTTTAAAAACATAGAATGTCCTCACCCCCACGAGTCTGAACTGGGGGATGGCACACATGGAGCAGGGCCATTGAGAGTCATTCTGCATAGCAACAGTTTTGCAACTAACCTCAGGAATTGTCATTTAACATATCTATGACTTTTAACCAGTTTCATGGATATGTTAAATAGCTGTGGCTGTGCCTTGAGCCAGGGAGATGAGAGTGACCTCAACCCCTGACTACCTAGGAGGCAGCTCCCCCTGGTTACAGCGCCTATGTAAGAGCTTGGAGTAAGAGGAGACCACGTGGCTTTGGAGTAAGGGGAAAAGGAAGGGACCAGGAGGCTTTGGCGAGAAAGGTAGGAACACTTGGCTTTTGGCAAGAAATAATTCCTTTCTTTTTCACTAATTTCTGGCACTGAGAGACATAATTCCATGGCAGTGGGCAAGGTGAACCTAGTACAGGGGGACCCCCAGAGAAGTGGAGGGTCCATTCAGTAATAGTATCTCATCCGCCCCTCCATGGGTCTGTTTCTGTAACATACCTACATGCTGTTTACCAAACAACTGACATACAAGGATGAAGAAAGGCTGAAAGTAAAATGATGGAAAAAGATTTATCAGCACACCGCTAACCAAAGAAAAGTAGTGTAGCTGTAATAACATCAGACAAAAAATATGTTAAAGCAAAAAACATTTCTAAAGGTAAAGATAGCCTAAAAATATAAAAATTCACTTCACTAGGAAGATATAACAGTTCCAAGCTTGGATGCATTAATGAACAAATTGTAGCCAATAAGGAAAGAATATACATTATTTTAAGCACACATGAAATATTTACAAAATTTCACTACAGTCTAGGACATAAAGATAGTGCCAATGAAAAGTTATAGTTCTGGATAGCAAACAAGTGCAATCTCTAGTCACAATAAAATTAAGTCAGAAGTCAACAACAAAAGGATTACTAGAAAAACTCATGTATTTGAAAATTAAGAAACACACTTCTAAATAACTCATGAGTCTAAAAAGAAGCCATAATAGAAATCAGACAATATATGGAAACTGACAAAACTTTGGAAAGATAGATAAAGGGGGAAAAAAAAAAAACAGAGAGAAGCACAAACAAACCAAATTAGAAATGAATAAAAAGGACAAAGATACAGATGCTAGAGATATTAAAATGATAATGAGCCCTGGCTGGTGTAGCTCAGTGGATTGAGCGCGGGCCTGTGAACCAAAGGGTGGCCAGTTTGATGCCCAGTCAGGGCACATGCCTGGGTTGCAGGCCAGGTCCCCAGTAGGAGGTATGCAAGAGGCAACCACACATTGGTGTTTCTCTCCCTTTCTCTCTCCCTTCTCCATTCTCAAAAATTAAATAAATAAAATCTTTAAAGAAATGGTAATGAAAGAACATCACAATCAAATTTTTGTGAACATATTTGAAAACTTAGATGCAATGGACAAATTAATTCCTAGGAAAAATATAATTTATCAAAACAGATCCAAGAAATACAAAATATAAATTGTCATATGTCAACTAAATCATGTAAGTTGAATTACTGGTTAAAAATTCTGCTCCCTGCACTTCCCCATGAGATCATACACACAAACACTCAGACGAAATGTTTTTAACAGGGGATTCTATTGAACACATAAGGGGAAAGTAATTTCAACCTTATACAAACTGTTTTACAGTAAGTAAAGTGAGGAAAGATCTCCCAACTCATTTTAAAAGGCTAGCATTATCTTTATATCAAAAAATATATTCACATTACAAAAAAAGGAAATTATACAAATAAGAATAGATGCAAAAATCCAAAAAAAAATTAGCAAACTGAATCTTGTGGTTGGGTTTATGACAAAAATGCAAGAAAAATCAATGAATGTAAATCAACACAATAACAGCCGAAGATGCAAGAAAAAAAATTTCTAAAATATTCAAGATTGGTTTTTTTATTAAAAGCTCCTAGCAAACTAGAAATAGAAGAGTACTTTAACTGATAAATGGTATGTGCACTGAAAGAGTTAAGTGGTATATGTGCTGAAAGGAAAGCTCTTAGAAAGTAGAATGTAAAACAAAATGGATAAGAGAAAAGATAAGACAATTAGATACGTCCATAAATCCCCCCAAAAGAGAAAACAGAAAATACAGCAGTGAAGTGAAAGAAATTAGAAGGGCCCAACACAGGTGTTAAAACATGGTAATGATACTTCAGAATGTCAGTTCTAAAAGTTTCCAGGAAGAAAAAAAAAAGGATTATATGTTGGAAACTCACTGGAAGCTCTGGGAAAAAGCTATTTAACCTAGACTCTATCAAACTATCAATCAAGTGGAAACAGAATTAGACATACATACAGTGCCTCAAAAAATTGCCTATCAAACCATTATGAAGGTTAGAAATCTTTCTCAGGAAGTTCCTGGAAGATACTTCCACCACCACCACCAACAACAAAAGACCCACAAAAATCCCAAAGAAAGAGAAAATGGGATAATCAACATACAATATGGTAAAGGGAAGTTCCAGCCTGAAAACTCGGCAGCTGGCTGAAAGAACAGCCAGTCCAGCTTGAAGCAGAACAGAGATATTGGAGGTTAACTTATTTGGAGGGGGAAAAAGGGGCAAATTTTAGCTCTAGTTGTAAGAAAAACAAAAAGGTTATGTGACAACCAAATGTAAATCATGCGTACTACAGAGCAAAGTGCTGACTAACGTTTTCCTACTCATAATATAATCACAGAACATTGACCATAAAATTTTTTAGGTTATTTACTGATTTATTTATATGTTTTATTGATTATGCTATTACATTTTTTCTCCCTTTTATTCCCCTCCACCCTGTACCAACGCTCGAACCAGCATTCCCTCACCTTAGTTCATGTCTATGGGTCATACATATAAGTTCTTTGGCTTCTCCATTTCCAATACTATTCTTAACCCCCCCATCTATTTTATACCTATCATTTATGCTTCTTATTCCCCGTACCTTTTCCCCATTCTCTTGCCCTCCCTCCCCACTGATAACCTTCCATGTGATCTTCATTTCCATGAATCTGTCCCTGTTTTTATTTGTTTGCTTAGTTCATTTTTGTTTTTGCTTTTAGGGTTCAGTCGTTGATACCTGTGAGTTCAACATTATTTTATTGTTGGTAATTTTTATCTTCTTTTTCTTACACAAGTCCCTTTAACATTTCATATAAGAAGGGCTTGGTGATGATGAACTCCTTTAACTTGACCTTATCTGAGAAGCACTTCATTTTCCCTTCCATTCCAAATGACAGCTTTGCTGGATAGAGCAATCTTGGATGTAGGTCCTTGACTTTCATGACTTGGAATACTTCTTTCCAGCCCCTTCTTGCCTGGAAGGTCACTTTCGAGAAATCAGCTGACAGTCTGATGGGAACTCCTTTGTAGGTGAATGTCCCCTTATCCCTTGCTGCTTCTAGAATTCTCTCCTTCACTTTAATCTTGGCTAATGTAATTATGAGGTGCCTTGGTGTGTTCCTCCTTCGGTCCACCTTCTTTGGGACTCTCTGAGCTTCCTGGACTTCCTGGAAGTCTATTTCTTTTGCCAGATTAGGGAAGTTCTCTATTATTTGTTCAAATAAGTTTTCAATGTCTTGCTCTTCCTCTTCTCCTTCTGGCACCCCTATAATTCAGATGTTGGGACATTTAAAGATGTCCTGGAGGTCCTAAGTCTCTCCTCATTTTTTTGAATTCTTGTTTCTTCCTTGTTTTCTGTTTGGTTGTTTCTTTCTTCCTCCTGGTCCACTCCATTGATTTGAGTCCCACTTTTCCTCCCATGACTATTGGTTCCCTGTGCATTTTTCTTCATTTCATTTATTGTAGCCTTCATTTGTTCATCTAATTTGTGAGTAAAATCAACTAATTCTGTGAGCATCCTGATCACCAGTGCTTTGAACTGTGCATCTGATAGATTGGCTATCTCTTGGTCGCTTAGATGAATTGGCTCTGGGGCTTTGGTCTGTTCTCCTGTTTGAGCCATTTTTTTTTGCGGGGGGGGGTCTGGTCACGGCTGTTACGTATTGAGGGGTGGAGCCTTAGGTGTTCACCAGAGCAGAGCAGCCCAGTTGCTGGATTGTGATGCTGTATGTGGGGGCGGGGTCTCGGTGTTTTTAGGTTTTATTTCCCAGCACTGGGGCCCTGGGTTGCGAGTTCTGTCTTGTTCCCTGTTTTCACCTGGATTATCTGCATGCAAATGTGGGACCACCTGGTCAGCCAGCCACCTTGTGCCTGGGGGCTGCTAGCCACCACCTGCTGGCCCAGGCCCACCAGTAGCTGCCTGCATGCCTGGGTCACCAACCTCTGCTTCCTCCTGCCGTGACTCCACCCCTCTTACAGGTCTGGATGAATGGTTGTCAGACCTCCATACAGTTCAATTTTTCTCTCAGTTCTGGTTGTTTTCTTGTTTCTAAATCCTTATTGTCCTTAATTTTGGTTGTGCGAGGAGGCACAGCGTGTCCACCTATGCCTCCATCTTGGCCAGAAGTCAGTTTCCTCCAAGAAATCTTTAGTCCCAAAAGAAATGAATGTTTTTTGTTGGAGTAAACATCACCTTGAATCAAGGTATTCACCACCATTCGGAATCATCCAATAGAATAAGAGTTCCCCAAGGGAAATTACTAGGTATTTGTCACACAGCATTAATGCCACAAAAGTTTGCTGAATTAGTATGCTCCTGTAGTATCTTTCATCCTTCAGCATCTGGTTAACTATCACCTCCTCTAGAAAGTCTTTCTAATTGCTTAGAGTAAGATGGGTTCTTCTGTATTATCTCATGACATCCTGCTGCTTTATATTGCTTATGAAAATCATAATTTACCTGAGTGATTGTTTGAATGTCCATCTCTTCTACTAGACTCTGCACACCACAAGACAGGGACAGGACATGACTGGATCATCAGATTCCCAATGCCAAGTACAATATTCGGCATACAGTTGATGCTCAAAAAATTGCTTGTGAAATGGAAGAATTCAAGTGTGACTTTGCTTCTCTGAGCTAAGTTTAGCACAGAGAACTTTTTTGCCTACATTTTACTATAGACATTTCCTTCCTTCTTTCCTTCCTTCCTTTTATCCTCACTCTAGGATATGCTCATTGATTTTAGAGAGAGGGGAAGGGAGAAAGAGAGAAAAACACCAATGTGAGAGAGAAACATTGATCAGTTGCCTCCCTCACATGCCCCGATGGTACAACACAAGCCCCAAAATGGACTGAACCCACAACCTAGGCATGTGCACTGACGAAGAATTGAACCCTTAGGTTTATGGGATGACGCTCCAACCAACTGACCCACACTGGCAAGGGCTATTATGGAAATTTTCAAACATTCCCAGAAGTAGAGAGAAAAACACAAAAACTGTGATGTGTATATCATCCAGCTTTGACAGTTACCAATATTCTTGTTAATCTTCTGATGTACTTGAAAAAAAAAATAAACTTATCGGGGTATACTTTACACACAGTAAAATGTACTTGCTTGGGATATACACTTCAATGACTTTTGACAAATATATATATTTGACCCCTAGAAGTTCTCCTATGGCATAGAGTTTTGGGGATAAAAATTCTTAGTGAAAGTTTACTACCTCGTTTGGATCTGATCCAAGACAAGCAGAGGGAGGGGGCTTGGGCTTTGTAGAAACTGGAGATTTTAAATGCCCTAAGGGCAACATGAAGAGAAAGATTTGGGCTCTTAAGCCCCGTTCACTCTCCTGGACCCAACCCCACATTGGCCTCAACTTGTTCATTCATAATACTCCTTCTTTTTACCCATGCACTCTTGTAAGTTTCTTCCTTAGTGATCTGAGAATAGGGAAACAAAGTTTTTTTCCCTTTACACTGGGGTGTAGTTCCTGGAACACTCCACCCAGCTACCATTGCTCTTCCTTCATCCTGCCTATCATCAGTCTTGGTGTCCACTGCTGGTAGCCTCTTCACCTGCCATCATCTGCCCCTCATGAGGCCCTAAGCATGGACCAAGAGCAAAGAGAGGCCTCCTGCAGCCTGGATGTCAGACACTGGTTCTTGGTGCCAGGAGCAGAGTGGGCTGAGCCTTGGCCACATCCCCACCCTGGACAGGTACTGCAGGCACTTGGATGGCCAGGACTCAGCAAAGAAAGCGGGAGATGGTGGGAGGCAAGCCATGGGAGAAGGGCCAAGTTAGCTGGTCAAGGGAGGAGTGGGCTCAAGATGGGGCCTCACACTGATGGGCAGAAATACAAGGTGAAGCCAGGGCACATCATTTCACATCCTTCCTATGTCTCAGATGTCTGGGGAGGAGAGTTCTCTAGGGATCCAAGAAGGAGAAGGGTTTTTCAGCCCAGAGGAGTAAGGGCACTTGACAGGAGAAAGTGGGGAGCAGGAAGGCCCTGAATGAGTCAGCATCCGGAGGTTTACTGAATTCTCTAAATAACAATGTAGCATTTCCTTGGAGCAGGAAATACATTCAGACTTTAACTTCCGATTTCTGCGTTTTAGGGAGGAACAGAAAAGGAATGGTATGCAGAAGATTTGGCAATTATGTGAGAAGATCCTGACAGTATTTCTTTCTACACACTCCATCTCGCACAGCTGTTAATTGAGAGGTTAGAGCCTGCCCACCATACCATGTGCAGACCTGTGGCCACTTACTCTTCTGTGTCTGTTTCCTTCCTCTCAGATTTAACTTCACAAATCCCTTCACTTTATTTGTAATTCCCACATTCCACAGATATTTTCTTAAAGTGCTAGAGATACAACAAGTAATCAGTTCCTTGCATTGAAGAAATACTACCATTATTGAGAAATTCTCAATACCACATATTTAGAATTTACTCCACACCTAGTGACTCTTCTACTGAAAATAAGAAAAGATACAAGCCAGCAGATATTTGGTAAAAGATTAACTGAAAATTCCAGAATAACAAATCAAACCCTCAACTTGGAGAGGAGAATGGAGAAGAAAGAACAAAGACAAGATTCCTGGAGATGTCCCCATGTGGTGAGGAAAGAGTGGCCTGAAGTGGGATATTGCCACACCTGGACATAGGATGTGGCAATGTCCTATGGCAAACTCTAGTGGGGAGGGCAGGGTGCTCAGAAACGCAGGAGATTTAAGAAAGCAATTTCTTGTTCTAATTCTGCTGGACTCATCCTGCACATTTCAACAGAACATTTTCTTCTCTGTCACTAACTTTTCCACATCTGTACCAATGTAATCTGCTGCAGGTGGGTATTGTAAAAATGAAATAATGCACATAAAAGTGCATTGGAAATTGCAAAGTGCTCTATAAATGGGAAAGGATAAATATTTTTATAAGTCCCTCCTGAAATACCGAGTTTCTCTGTTCTCCAGGTACCTTCTTTCTTGAAGTTCAGCTCATCGGGTCTACCACCAGCTGGGGTCTGCCCAGGCCATGTAGCAGTTTTGGAAGATGCATCATCTGGCAAACACTCACAGGGCAGAACCAACACAGTTCCTGCTCTCCAGCAGCCTGAGGCACTGTCACTGATCGGGGAGCACCATCACTGAGCAAGTGCCAGGGGACTACAATTTCTGTCTGAGTAGTTGGTGTTTAACCTGGGTCTTTGATGTACTTCGCAAATGTGGTAACATTTCTTCAGTGTTTCACATTTCTACATTTGCCCTGACTTCACTGTAACCAGGAAGCCATTGAGGGCTGGGGTCTTGCACTCCAGGGGATCCCTAGGTGTGGGGTTTATGCCCTTCTCTGCCTGTACCAGGTGGTGTGGCACTGCACGGCATAGCTCCATTCATACACAAGGTTCTACAGTGTGGAATGAGGGGGACTCACAGAGATTCGCAACCTGAGCTGCATATTAAAATCCTCAGGGGAGCTTTTAAAACTCCAGATTGTTAAAATCAAACTCTAGTGAGGAGGGCAGGGTGGGGAGGGAGTGCCCTTGCATCAGGGATTTTTTAAGTTCCTGGGGGTGATTCTAACAAGCAGCCAAGGATGAGAACCACTGAGCTGGAGTGCCCCTCCACACTCACTGTCCACACAATGTTCACACAAATGTCAATGTTCACACAAATTGCCTGGGATCTTGCCAAAATGCAGGTTATGATTCAGCAGGTCTGGGTTTGGGGCCTGAGATTCTGCTTTTCTAGCAAGTTATCAGGCTGTGCTGGTGCTGCTGGTAATAGAACCACAGTGACGGAAGGGATCTGGAACTTAGGCAATGCTCCCAGCAACAAGGATTGTGGTTCATGCGTCCTCTGGTGGCCAACAACTCCCTAGCAGCACCCAGCAGAGAAGAACTGATGTTAGAAGCTTCTACTAGATATAATTTCTGGAGTATTTACAGATTCTTCCCCAGAGCCCAGACACCAGTATCTTCATTTCAGCCTCATAGTAACCTGAGCAGAGCCCAGCCAGACCTGCAGGGACTCCTAACCATAAAACTGTGAAATAATAAATGGGTATTTGCAGCAATAGAAAATGAACACAGGAAGTTTTATAAGCTAATAACAGGACAAATGAGAGTCCTAAAACCACAAGATTGGCCAACAACCCTGTCCTATGTCTGTTCTCTCAGTTTAGGTAGACAGATCTGTTCCCCAACTCCTGCCCCAGTGGGAGAAGAGGTAGAAAGGATTGTACTTCCATTGATCAAGATTATACCTGCTGCCTGTTTTTTTCATGACTGCACACATCTTTTTACCTTATGATGTCTGTTGTCAGTGACACTCATGAAAGTTCAATCATGGCAGGGGGCAACTTTACTTTCTGTGGCAGATTGTGTTTTCCAAAGATGAATTCCATCCCATGTGCCCTTCTTACCATAGACCTTGAGATACCTCCATCAAGAGATGAGATCTATGTTTCCTTCTCTTGAATCCAGCTGAGCTGAGACAATGGTGGGAATGATTCTAAGTGGATTTCAAGGTTAAATCATGAAAGATGATACACCCCACCTGTCTTTTTCTCTCAGGTTGCTCCTCCTTAGAACTCAGACACCATGCTATGAGAAAGCCCAAGCAACCACACAGAAGGGCCAACTGTGGGTATCCTGGCCACAGCTGGGGCTGAGAGCCAGCATCAATTACAGACATATGAGTGAGAAAGACTTCAGAAGATTCCAGCTCCCTGACTTTAAGCCTCCCTAGCTGATGCTGAGTGAAGCAGACATGTCCAAATTGCAGAACTGTGAGCAAAATACATGATGCTTTAAACCACTAAACATTGGGGTGACTTGTTATGTGGCAATAGGCAACTGGAACACTCTCAGACTCTCCCAAGGACAATACACTGAGTTTGATGAGGTGTAGGGTTAAGGGTGAAGAAACTCAGGTTTTGATTAATTATAAATGAGTGACATATTTTCATTAATTACTATTTTTTTAAAAGATGTTATCTTTTTATTTTTAGGGAGAGGAAAGGGGAGGAAGTAAGAGAGGGAGAGAAGCATCTATGTGCAAGAGAAGCATCTATTGGTTACCTCTCAAACTCCCCCAGCTGGGGACCTGACCCACCACAGAGGCATGCACCCTGACTGGGAATCCAATCAGCAACCTTTCAGTTTGTGGGACAATGCCAAACCCACTGAGCCCCACCAGTCAGGGCTAATTACTATTTTTAAAAGGCAGTCTCCTTAGAGATTAAGTCCAATGCTTATAAATATTAGGAAATTAGCCCTAAAATGTTTTAGAAAGACTAGCGTTTTTCCAACTTTTCTTCTTGCCATTTAATTCATTTAAAAAGTTGTCTCCTGCCCTGGCTGGTGTGACTCAGTGGATTGAGCACTGGCCTTCAGACTGAAAGCTTGCTGGTTTGTTTCCTAGTCAGGGCACATGCATGGGTTGCAAGCCAGGTCCCCAGGTGGGGGCGTACAAGAGGCAGCTTACGATGTTTCTCTCACATGTCAATGTTTCTCTCCCTCTCTTTCTCTCTCCTTTCCACTCTTTCTAAAAATGAATAAATAAAATATTTAAAAAGTTGTCTCCTTAAATAATTCTCAAGAACAGTCCAGACCAGAGGGAAGTATAGTTTTAGGTATTTTTCTCCAGTTTCTTCTGTACCTATGCGAGGCAGACTTCTAAGTTGGCCTCCAGTGATCCTCACCTCCTGCTATTGGTACCCTTGTATAATTTCCTTCCCCTTCTGTGTGGCTCTGGTTTCCTGACTTGATTCTAACTGATAGACTATGGCAAAGGGGATGGGATGTCACATCAATGATTAGGTTACAAAAGATTGTGTTTTCTCTCTGCTAGCAGATTTTCCTAATTGTCTTCTTGACTTGCACACTTGGATGACACAAGTTGCCATGTTGGACAAGAAGACCTGAAGCAGCCTCTGGCCAATAGCCAGTGAAGAACTGAGGCCCTCATCCCACAGCCTGCAACAAACAGAATGAACTTGGAAGCAGCTCCTTTCCAGTTGAAAAGTGAGAAGAGACATCAGCTGTGGCTGGCATCTCAGAGAGACCCTGAGCAGGGGAGCCAGTGAAGCTGTGCCTGGACTCCTGACACATAGAGTATGGGAGATAATCACTGTGTGTTTTTCTAAGCCACTAAGTTTGAGAACACTTTGCTATGCTGTGATAGATAACTGATATACCACCTTTCCCCTCAAGACAGGATAGTAAGAAACTAGGAAAATTCCTTGGGAAGTGGAATAGAGAAACTGAGACAGACAGCTGAACACAGTGGCCAAGCAATTTACAGCCAGATACAAAAGGTAATCTCCCTAGAAATAATATCTAGGCCTCAGCTGCATTTCATCTCCAGGATCAGCTACAATGACTAATGACCCCTCCCCTGGCACTGACCAATCAGTGGAGACCCTGACCCTGAAAGAGAACACCTGGAAAACTGATCAATATTCCACTGAAACCCTCCCCTGAGACTTCCTCTAAGATAAGCCTGCAAGAGAGAGATAAAAGCCTCAAGACAAAGTGCCCAGCATGTGCTGTCCCTCTGAGGAGCAGCACACGCCATTTCTATTTCCCTCTTCTTCCCTTTCTTCTTCCCCAACAGGCATGACAGGCACCAGTCTCCTAAACTCTAAGGGACCCTGAGACTTGCAATCAGGGGAGCAATGGGCAGCAGCAGCTCGGCCCAGGCTGATGCCCTGGACCTGTCCCAAGGCCCACCTGTCTCTGACTTCCCAGTGAGCTCAGGCAGCCCAGCCCAGGCTCTCCTGTTGCTTCTTCTATGCTTGGCCCTTCCTTGTTTCACTGTCCCCAGCTTTAAAAAATGTATCCCTATAGTCACCTGGACTCGTGTTGTGAAATCTTTCCTACACAAAGTTAAGAACCAACACAATACAGGCTGGCCCTAGGCAGACCCACTCAGGGCCAGGCCCCTGTCTGGAACAACCTGGCTGCCCTTGTGTTATTTCTTTATCAGAATCCCCATCACATTCAGGCTAACCATGTGCCCACACTCCCCCCACATACCAGAGTTCTCACCCAAGTGTGCCAGCCAGTGTCTAAATGAAGGAAGTATTTCAGTTCCACGCTGGCTTCTTTCCTTGGTTTCTGTACCTGTGTTTGCTGAGCTGATCTTGGAACATTTGACTCATTGCTTCCCCCTTATCAATCTTCTCCCCTGGAGCCCTCCTTGGATTCTGTCTGATCAGGTGAAGCCTCAGGCATACACTCCACCCCCCCACCCCACCCCGCGATGTCACAAATTCATGTGCATGCCCTCTGGGCCACACAGGGCTCCAGTTCTGCACAAGTGGCTTCCTTAGGATGTACTGGCTCTTACTGTGGCAGGAAGAACCATTTCCTCCAAGTCATGAACTGTCTCTCATTTGAGCTCCTGTCTCTCTTTCTGTGGCAATTCTGACCCCTGGGTCAGAGTTGTTTATGCTTCTCCATGTTGGAAGCTGAGAAGTCCCGCCCAGCACAACTGATGCAGGAATTCTTGATTGGGACAGGCCAGAGGGCAAGAGGAGCAGAAGTGGACTTCTGGGCTGAGTTTCATTGGAAGAACATTTGGATGCAGGACACTGAAAATTGGGGCCACTTTGGTATTTCTTCTTTGTCTCCCTGCCTCCTCTCTCTGCCCACACATCTACACACTCATATTTATGTGGCAGTATCAGTTGTTTGCCCCAAGAAGGTGCCTTCGCACCCCTGAGCTTTCCTTTTGTCTTCACGCATTACATTTTTAATTTACATTCTGTAAACCAGAACCAAGCACTTTACACCAAGATAAACAGACGTACTATGGTTATCAAGTACTAGAGAAAAGAGTACTTTTCCAGGACTTTGGGTTAACCTCTGCAATGATTTTAAGGGCCAGATATAGAAGAGGATGTTTTCAGTATCCTGGAGGTAAGCATACTGTAGTTACCACCCCCATGTTACAAAAAAGGATACAGCAAGACTGGTTAGGTAACCACCACACAGGTGCAATCAGAGCCACTGGTGGTCTTCTCTGCCAGAGGCCCCACCTGAAGGGAGACCACTGCTAGTTCCTCATCCTCTTAGAAGCCAATGAACAACATTGCTCTGTGGGAAAATGCCCTGAGTGCTCCTGTGAAAAATAAGGATAATGGGAGGCTTGCAGTACAGCGATCCCTGGGATGTAACAAAGTGCCACAAGCAACAGGAAATGATGGTTTCAGGAAACATGTTAGCAGGCTTGTGTGCTCATTTTTCCACCCATTTAACAATACTTATTGAGTGTCCAGTAGGTTTCAGACACTGTTCTACAGAAGAGGATAAACATATAGAGCTACAGGGGTTCAGAAAGATTTGTTCCAAAATGTGCTGCTGTGGAATATGGATTATTTTGAACTAAAGGCAATCAAGAGCTTTCAGGCTCATGAGAAATTTCTGCCCCCCTCCTCTCAACTACCCAGAAGAATTTAATTAGGGACCTTGCCCATAAAAAGAGATATTATCAGAAATAACTTTTTATCATCCATTTATAGGGCAGGGCAAAATCACTGACTGGAAGACCTAGATAGGCCTGGGAGGAACAGAAAATCACCAGGCAGGAAAACTATACCCTGGGAAACTGTAGCCTGGGAAAATGCCTGCCTGGGAAACTACCTGCCGACCCTACCCAGGACAAACAGATACCCGGCTACGATTGGGGTTTGGGGTTGGCCTGTCCAGTATAACAGGATGCAACTTTAACTTGAGCCTGACAAGATGTATCAAGAACAATGGTCAGCAGAAATGGCACCCAGCAACCAGCTCTAGCCAATCAGACTCTAACACCCCGAACAGTTACCCTTCCCGGGTTTCTGCACTTAAAAACCCTTCCCTAAGAACAACCAAGGGAATCCTAATTTCCCTTGGTTGGCTCCCCAACCTCCTTTGGTTGGCTCCACATTCCCCCATGAGTCTTTTTTTTTAATATATTTTATTAATTATGCTACTACAGTTGTCCCATTTCTCCCCCACCATTCCCCTCCAACCTGCACACCCCCTCCCACCCACATTCCCCCTCTTTAGTTCATGTCTATGTGTCATTAGTTCTTTAGCTTCTATATTTCCCATACTATTCTCGCCCTCCCCCTATTTTCTACCTACCATCTATGCTACTTACTCTCTGTACCTTTTCTCCCTCTTTCATCCTCCCACTCCCCTATTGCTAGCCCTCCATGTGATCTCCATTTCTGTGTTTCTGCTCCTGTTCTACTTGTTTGCTTACTTTGCTTTTGTTTTAGGTGTGGTTGTTAATATCTGTGAGTTTGCTGTCTTTTTACTGTCCTATTTTTTATCTTCTTTTTCTTAGATAAGTCCCTTTAACATTTCATATAAGAAGGGCTTGGTGATGATGAACTCCTTTAACTTGACCTTACCTGGGAAGCACTTTATCTGCCCTTCCATTCTCATTGATAGCTTTGCTGGATAGAGCAATCTTGGATGCAGGTCTTTGCTTTTCATGACTTGGAATACTTCTTTCTAGCCCCTTCTTGCCTACATGGTCTCTTTTGAGAAGTCAGCTAATAATCTTATGGGCACTCCTTTGTAGGTAACTGTCTCTTTTTCTCTTGCTGCTTTTAAGATTCTCTCCTTATTTTTCATCTTGGCTAATGCAATTATGATGTGCCTTGGTGTGTTCCTCCTGGGGTCCACCTTCTTTGGGACTCTCTGAGCTTCCTGGACTTCCTGGGAGTCTATTTCTTTTGCCAGATTGGGGAAGTTCTCCTTTATTATTTGTTCAAATAACTTTTCCACTTGTTGCTCTTCTTCTTCCCCTTCTGGTACCCCTATAATTCGGATGTTGGGATGTTTAAAGGTATCCTGGAGGTTCCTAAGCCTCTCCTCATTTTTTTGAATTCTTGCTTCTTCCTTCTTTTCTGTTTGGTTGTTTCTTTCTTCCTTCTGGTCCACCTCATTGATTTGAGTCCCAGTTTTCCTCCAATCACTATTGGTTCCCTGTGTGTTTTCCTTCATTTCACTTATTGTAGCCTTCATTTGTTCATCTAGTTTGTGAGTAAAATCAACCAATTCTGTGAGCATCTGATCACCATTGCTTTGAACTGTGCATCTGATAAGTTGGCTATCTCTTGGTCACTTAGATGAATTGGCTCTGGGGCTTTGATCTGTTCTCCCATTTGAGCCATTTTTTGTTGTTTTTTTTTTGGGGGGGGAGGTGTCTGTTCACTGCTGTTCTGTAGTGAGGGGTGGAGCCTTAGGTGTTCCCCAGGGCTGGGCATTCCAGTTGCTGGGCTGTGAAGCTGTATGTGGGGGTGGGGTCTGAGAGGGAACAATGGCGCTTGCTCCACTCTCTCTTGGATTCCAGTCCCTTTGACCAGCTTCCCCTTCACCTGGATTATCTGTGCACTAATGTGGGACTGCCTGGTCAGCCAGCCAACTTGCATGCTTCACTGGGTCTGCACAGTTGCCACCCCATGCCTGCGGTCCACTAGCCACCGCCTGCTCACCTGGGGTCTGCTAGCCACCGCCTGCATGCCTGGGATCTGCCAGCCACTGCCTGTGGGCCTGGGTCCACCAACCTCCACTTTTTCCTGCCGCAACTCCACCCCTCTTACCAGTCTGGATGAATGGTTTGTCGGACTTCCGTACAGTTCAATTTTCTCTCAGTTCTGGTTGTTTTCTTGTTTCTAAATCTTTGTTGCCTTAATTTTGGTTGTGCAAGGAAGCACAGTGTGTCCACCTACGCCTCCATCTTGGCTGGAAGGCTCTGTTTCTCTTATGATTTTTTTAAGTGGGGAAGTTCTGGGAAAAAGTTTTAGAGGGGTTTGAGCCACTGTAAAGAATGTAATGAAAGAAGCATTTGTATTATGTATTAGAGGGTTGAGTCAACTTTCTTTGGATATATTTCCCACTAACTTCATCAAACCAGCGCTAATAAATCACATAGACAGCTGCTAAAAAACAAAACAAACAAAAAACTATGGGACATTTATACAATGGAATACTGCTTGGCCATAAAAAAAAGAAGAAGAAAATTTTACCCTTTACAACAGTATCGAGTGACCTGGAGAACATTATCTAAGTGAAACAAGCCAGTCAGGGAAAGACAAATACCATATGATTTCACTCACAGGTAGAGCCTAATGAACAAACTGCACTAATAAGCAAAACAGAGACAGACTCATAGATGGAGAGCAGATGACAGCTAGTGTGTAGAGGGGTCAGAGGGTAGAGGGATTGAGCAAAAAGGCAAAAAGACTCATGGACAGGGACATGAGTGTGGTGATTACTGGGGGTGGGGTATATAAGGGGACTAGATGGTAATGAAAAAAATACAATCAAGATTAGATTTTAAAAAAGAAAATATTGGCTGTCTATGGCATGTAGTGGCAAAACAGTGACTAAAATTACTGCCTGTGGTAGTGTAAGTGCCTGACATTAAATGCTAATTGCCAAGACATCCATTCTGAATAAACATATTGCCAGCTGTATGACACAGCTGGTAGCAAAACAACCAGGTAAGAAATGGGGCTCTCCACACCCATGAAGTCCCTCTGTGAGAAAACCCTGGGTGACATAGATAATGGCCTACTTCAGTGATCCTACCTCCAGTTTCCTGTGCCCTAATTCCCACTCTTCTGCTTTGAATAAACCAATAATGAGTGACCCCATGAAGCCCAGACACCCCCATGCCCAGACCCTAATGAAGCAGGTCTGCTGTCCCTCTTTTGATGCCCCCTCAACCTTGCTGTGTAGCCCTTGTGCATGCCATGTATTTTCCAGGAGCTGAGAGTAATAAATCTTGCTTTTCAAAGTTCCCTGATGGTTTTTGTTGAAGTGCATCCTGCAATCACAGTAAGAACAACAAGGGTCAATCCAGCCACAACACTGGCCCTGGTGGGGGAAATGTGGGACTACTACAAGTAATATGGCTGGGTGAGTGCTCCAGGCATTCCCAGGTGACAGCATTGCCATCAATAGGCTGGGATTGCAAGATACCTGTAGAGAAGTAACTATAAGGTAAGTTCCTGGGGTAACCAAGTAGTTGCTGCCGTAGAACATTTTAGTGAGAAAGAGAGATATAATGCAGTTGGTTTGTTGCTTCAAAGTGCAGAAAGAAAATGAGCTCTGGGCTTTAAATTCTCAGCTTAAGGTTAAGGTAAGGAATAGAACACTTCTATGACTGTCCTAAAAAAAAATAATCCCTATCTCCTTTTGCAGCTAGCTGGGTTGAGATTTCTGAAAATTAAACCTGTTGGGAACCTCCCTGCCTGGTTTCAGAAGCTGTAGCCTCCCATGGCTAAGGCTGAGTGAGCCACCTTCGGACCATAAGCCACTAAGGAGACAAAGCTTATCTCCCTGGCAGGAGCTCTGCCTCTGATCTTTTTACTTCACCCTGCCTGGCCCCCATTGCTTGATTGGTTAGCCAATGACAGGTAAGATTCCTCAAGGGAGGAATGACCTAAGACAGGCACGATCACAGGGAGCCCCCAGGGAGGACTTGGGGGGCTACAGCAAAAGGGGGTGATGGACCCTCGCCCCTCAGCTTTGACATAGGCTGAGTCCTCATTCTGTCTGCAAGAAGGCTCCTTCTAATCTCTTGGCTGCCTGCCTTCCACTGCTCCACTTAAGCCTGAAACAATGACAGAGGGTGGTGCAGCCCTGTGCTGGATAGGGTGGGTTCCCTGGGTGATCAGGCCTGAGAAAGAATACATAAAATCCTGTGAAACCTTCTTTGCTAAGAATGCTCTCAATTAAATGATAAGGATCCAAGCAGGAAATGAGTTTGTTTCCCAAAGTTTTGTAGCTCTTTAGCTAACAGACCCTGACTCAGAATAAGCCCTGGTAGTTCTTTGTATGCTGTCTATTGTTTGATCCTTACTGCCTGACAATGATTAATGAGCTTTACCTGTATTCCTGTACAAAATGAATGTAATAAAAGCCCATTGAGGAAAAGGCTCTTGGTCCTTCTCCTTTGAGAGAATGGCCACCTTTTCTTCCCAAGGAGATCATGTCTTGGTAGACTTATTCTCATCCATGGTGGATGGGGGGCTCTGCAGGCAAAGCTCCCCCACATAAACCCAGAGCCTAATCCTATGGATAGCTGAGTTACAACAAAAACTGAAACCGCAACTTTGTATGGTCTTATGTTAAAGAAAAGGCAGCTCAGAGATTTAAAAATCCAAGTATTATAAGAAAACAGCTAGTTGACACTGTTTTTTGTGTGATATAATTTAGTTATATAAAGAAGAAAGGAAGATATGAAACTTTGGTGAATAGCTTGATGACTCCATTTAGTTCCCAGAGGCTGAAACACAGAATAATGGTCCTGGTAAACATGGTGGGTGCAGTTCTTGATTGAGGTTTTGGAAAGGACAATAAGTTGTGTGTTGCTGGTGTATAATTTGGGGATCAGGTGTAGCAGACATGTGTGGAACCAGAACTGATGCTACTGTCTTTTGAGATAGTTCCAGTTGAGAATCTGTGTGAAACAGAAATCTATATTTTGAAAGAAACAACATCAGAAAAATGACTGGTATAAAACAGACAACTTGATTGCTAGTAACTCAATTGCTTTAGATACATTTTCTTTTCCTTTTTGTTTTTCATGTAATTATTTTATTGATCTTATTTTACATGAAAATTTAATTAAAATATAGTGGGCATACAATGTTATATTTGTTTCAGATGTACAACATAGCAATTTAACATTTATATAGCATATGATGTGATCACCATACTAAGTCTAGTAACCATCTATCACCATGCCAAGTTATTATACTATAATTGACTGCATTCCCTGTGCTGTACACTACATCTCTAGACACATTCTCTCATTAAAGTTCACAGCCGGCTGTCTAGACAAATTTGCAGGTGAGGCATTTGGAGTCCAAGCTAAGTTAATAAGCAGCTGAACCAGGAATCAAATCTGCCTGCTTCCAGAGACATAGATAGCAATGCTAATTGCACTCCTCCTGTATAGTGTTATAACAAATTTAATAGGAAATGTATAAAATTACACTAATACATTAAAAACATAGATGACATAAACATTAATATGGGCACTCTATGTTATAAAAATGGGGTGAAAAAGAGAAAGAAACCTAAAGAGATAAATAACCCCCAAAGAAAATTTAAAAGTAAGGAAAGAACATGAGGCCCAACCTCTTTAACTTTCAAGTTCTATGAAAACTTCTAGAAAATTAATTTTTGGTACTTGAGAAGGGATTTCTAAATTTCAATGGAAAAATAATTAGGAAGCAATCCTAAGGATCCAAGATTGCCTCTAGACAATGGTCAGCTTATTTCTCCTAGTATAAAGTTGAAAACTGGCCTTTTCAGTTGAACCTTAATTAGGCCATTCAATAATCTAGTCCCTCCTCCCCAACGGTTACTCCCTCATTCACTCCAACCTGAAAGATAATCTCACTTCCCTCTTTTTCCTCTCTTGTCTCCCCACTCCTTCCAACTTGTCCCTGTCCCCCATGCCATTATTCTGACCCTCTTCATATTTACTTGTCTCTCCCTAGACTGTCCTCAGTTTCCTAGAGCTATTCAAGACCCTGGTCTTGCTCCCTCAGTATGCAGATCCCAGAGAAGAGATGGGAAGGTGAAGGACCTCAATTGCCAAACAAGTCATTGTAAAGCCCTGGTATCAATCTGACTAACCAGCTGTAATCAAAGATTTCCATGACCCATGAAAACAAATACAGAGGAATTTTCTACACAACTCAGATTAATTAGTTTTAGGGGTATGTTCTCCAGGGTTTTCAGACTTTTATCAATTAGTCCGTCTTCTTGAGGTTCCTAGAGATGCTGCCTATGGTTTGAAAAGGCCGACTGGGTCAGAGTTGCTGAAGGTTTACAATTAAATAAATATACACCCAAGGCCTATCACAAAGCTGAAGAAATTGGAGACAAGCTCTTAGATTCCACTCCTGTTGACCATCCATCTAAAACAGACTGGTCCACAGCACTGCTGGCATAGTAGTATCATATAAGATTCCCATAAAATAGATCAAATATTCAATAATGCAGAAAACAAAGAAGAATTGATCTCTAAATATAGGCACAGCTTAGAAAATATCTGGAAGGATTACTTGGGTCTAACTCTAGATGACCATATGGTGTCTGCATTAAGCCCTCATTTTGCTAGTAGGTTCCATGTGGAACTGAGAAAGGCTATGCGAAGTCATCCCCTTGAAGATCAAAATATTCTTCCCTCTGAGATCCATACTTAGCTAGCACAGTGAGGATGCAAAGGCTGGTAAAACTATATCCACACAATGAAAACTCTTCAATTTAAACAAATCAAGGGAAATTGTCCCAAAGCCTCAGGGATAGCCTCCACCTCACCAAGATCATTAATGGAGATGTATGTGCTAATACTGTACGGAAAAGGGATGTTGGACTAAAGAATGTCCAATTTTAAAGAAAAGGATAACAATTACAGGAGTCCAAATGACTCTCTGAGGAATCTGCTCCTGTCTTTCCCTGCTTCCTTGAATATACTGGGTGAAATTATAATCTCATTGGGCACCCCATAACTTTTCTGGTAGATGTTGGAGCCACCTACTCCACCCTCAACTCCTTACAACTCTCCACCATAATTTCTCAGAGGACACAAGCCATCTCATTTATAAGGTTAGATAATTTATTGTTAACAGATGGGGGCAGGGCCCAGAGCAGGTTTGCTTGGGCCTACAGGTAGTGTGTGGGTTCTTGACTTTGTGTAGGAAAGGTTTCACAATACAAGTCCAGGTGATTTTGAGAGTGTATTTACTAAAGCTGGGGACAGTGAAACCAGGAAGGGCTTGAGATATTGTAGGAGAAGCAATAGGAGAGAGCCCAGGCAGGGCTGTGTTAGCTCACTGAAAAAATAAAAGTTATAGTGACAGAAATGAGCTCAGTGGAGAGTCAGAGAAAAAGGGGGCCTTGGAGACAGGTTCAGGGGGTAAGCCTGAATCAAGCTGCCACTCACTGCCTGTTGCTACTCTGGTTGCAAGTCTCATGGGGTCTCTCAGAGTCTAGGAGAAAGAGAGCAGAGATACAAGGTGTAAGGGTGCTCTAGCAAGAGCACATTGTGGATACTTTGTCTTGAGGCTTTTTCATCTGTCTTTGGCAGGCCTGAATCCTAGGGGAGGTCTCATTAGCTTTTCAGGTGTGTCCTTCAATAGCTGATTCATCAAAATGTGCATATAGTGAGGTCAGGGGTTATTTTCTGTTTAGTTTTGTTTTCAAAGAATGTCAAGAATGTCATCAAAGAGGGATCAAGATCAAGACTGTTTTATACAGGCCAAGATGGAGGCATAGGTGGACATACTGTGCCTCCTTGTACAACCACAATTAAGGACAACAAAGATTTAGAAACAAGAAAACAACCAGAACTGATAGAAAAGTAAACTGTTCAGAAGTCCGACAACCATTCATCCAGAATGGTAAGAGGGGCAGACTCATGGCAGGAAAAAGTGGAGGTGCAGACCCAGGCATGCAGGCGGCAGCAGCTGGCAGATCCCAGGCATGCAGGCGGCGGCTAGCAGACCCCAGGTGCACAGGCGGCAGCTAGTAGACCCTGAGCATGGGGTGACAACTGTGCAGACCCAGTGAGGTCACGCAAGGCAGCTGGCTGACCAGGTGGTCCCACATTTGCACAGATAATCCAGGGGAAGGGGAAGCGGCGGAGGTGACTGGAATCTGAGGGAGAGTGGAGTGAGCGCCATTGTTCCCTCTTGGACCCTGCCCCCACATACAGCGTCACTATCCATTGACTGGGATGCCTCATCCTGGGGAACACCTAAGGCTCCACTCCTAACTACAGAACAGTTGAGACCAGACCCCCCC